>NDGN011479845.1:0-10373 GCA_002564285.1 Tympanoctomys barrerae
CAGGCAAGCTCTCATTCTACTGAGCTATCTCCCCAGCCCCCACATGGTTTCTTTTAATTAAACATGATGAATTGAAATATATTTCTCACTTTCAGTTATAATTAGTATTTATGTAAGGTTTATTTGCTATTTACAATTAGGAGGCATAGGCCATAAAAATTTTATTTTGTTAATTATTTTTTGTTAAGTTTTCAGATTCTATCATTATATTTGTTTAAAAAATTTGATGTGTATACTTGCTATTCTGTGTAACAACAGACATTTTTAATTTGATGCCATATTTTATATTCAGATATATCCAGAGACTTGTTAACATGTGTTTTTCACAAAATTGATTTGTTTTCACAAAACTTGTGAGTCAGCAAATTATGTTTCTCATACCATAAGATGCCTGCTTATATCCCAATGTTGTATATTATATCGTATATATAATTTTACCTATTTTTCTTTCCTATTGGGGCAAATATTATTTATATAAAATTTTGTTTGTTACCATAAAAAAAGATTATTTTCTTCTTGCAGATAGGAAGAGTTTAATAGAACCGGTATAGTTTTCACATCAGACCCACGACCATGAAAACTTTTGCCTTATTTCAGGCTGAAGAAAATGACTCCAATTGCCAGCACTACTGTGTTCATACTTAAACATTTAATATTAAAATTTATACAATAAAATATATATATATATTATTTTGGTTATTTTAACAAAAAGTAGCAAGAAAAGGGACAGGGTCAGAAAAGCAAAGAGAATTAAAGACATACAAACTAAATGCAAGAGGAAGATCTTGTGTAAATCCTGATATGAACAAATAAAAACATTTTTTAAAATGAGACCGACAAGGAAACCTGAACTCTGACTAGATATTTTATAATATTAAATAATTAATGTTATTTTTAGGTGTGATGATGGAAGTGTGTTTTCATCTTTTATGGAAACATAATGAATTGACAGGTGATTTGAGATAATGCCTGCGATTTGTTTCAAATAATACAAGAAGAGTTCAGTGGGGGAGAAATGGAGGATGGAAAATGGAAGAAAGATTGATTCATATGGTCAGTTGTCAGATTAGTCACAACCCCTCATGTCTTACTTTATGTGGAGGATCTGACACATCTTATGGTGGATGCCAACTGCTGGCCTACTTGTTACACCCAGCTGAACTAAAACTAATGTGGTGCCAGGTGTGGGAGGCCCACCTGAGGATTGTTGCCAGCAGCATAAGAGAATTGGAGAAGCTATTAAGATGTTAGGGAAGCTGTTTGCAGAAGCTGTTGAAGCTGTTGGAAGCTGCTGGCTCTCTTGGGCTATTCTGATGGAGGACCTTGTCATTCTGGCTTTCCTGGTGAACTTGGATATTGTTGGAGGAGAAGCTTGAAACCTCACTGTTACTGAAGATAGCTGTGGTTCACTTTGGGGGAGCTCTGGTCTTCATCTTGAGCATCACTTCCTTGCTCCAGAGGAGAAAGATGGTACCCAGCTCTGTCTCCTAGAGAAGCTGGTTGCATTGGCTTTCCTGATGGGAACTCAGGTTTTTCATCATTGGAAGAGCTCAGGACTTCACTGTTGCTGAGGGTGACTGTAGTATTTTCTGGGGAGCGCTGGTTCTTGCTTTGAGAGTCAGTTCCTTGCTCCAGTTCAGATCCCTCAGCCTGCGGGCACAGACTTTCTAGGTTCTACCACTGACCTTTTGGACTTCCCAGTGCAGAGCTGTGAAACAGGCCTGCATTAGACATTGCCACAGAGGCTCTAGGCCTCCAGTTGGACTCATGGGAGTTATTGCTATGGGCTCTAGCTCTTCAGCTGGTCTCATACAGGACATTATTATGGGACCCAGACCCTCAACTGGATTCTTTGGTCTTTAGTGTGCGGACAGATTTCCTGTACTTTCTTTGTATATGATTCTTCAGGTGATTCATTATAAAATAATCTTATAAAATGTGTCCTGCATTATATTGTTCAAAAAACCTCAAACCACAACACTCCCCAATCTCTTGTAACAACCAGCCTTGGACACAATATGTTGTTTTGTCCTCCACTCTCAACAGTTCCCGCAGCCCATCACCTGTGCATTGACATTTCCCATTCAGGCTGTCCACACTTATGATCACATTTACTTTCTGGTAATGAGGCTTTATTGTCTGACTGATTCATCAGCGAGACTCATGGTGGCACAAATAGTGCTTTATAGAGAGTTTGTAAATTTCATTATTTCTAAGAAATGACTAGTTTTTTCCTTGGCCAGATTTAAATAGCTTACCATGTAAGGAGAATCATTTCTTTGACATCTTAAATGCTCAACTATCTGGGAGACCCATAATTTTTTCTTTTAGAAGTATCCCTAGAGTGTGTTTCATAAGACACAAGATTCTTTGCCAAAAAATTGCAGACCATAAAGGCTTAACTTCCTGGATTATTCATATTGTACATGAATACATATCTACAACTTTTCTAATTGCCAGTTTTAACATATGTTCATAAAATTCCAAAGTTGGCTATAATGCTGGTGAAATAAAACTGTTGGCAGTCACTATCATTATTGTTGTGACTCCATGTTGTTATTATTAGTTTTATATTTATAGAATGTTACTAACTTAACTGTACATGTTCCTTGTGTTAACAGCACAGGAATTATTATTTTAATAGAGTAAGTTATACAAAATTCTGCCTCCATCACTCCCAATTTGGACACTTTGACTAGCAAGTTCTAATCATTAGGGTTCCAGTACTTTAAAAACAGACCCAAGGAAGAGGGAGAAGAGGAAAGGTGAGATACTGCCCCCATTTCACCAAATATATCCTTACTATTGCTAGCTGAAGATTCTTGAGACCAGCCCAAGGACAAACTGAGAACCAAGGGAGAAGGTAAAACCAAAGCCAGCAGGCCAGGCTGTCAGACTAAGGTTAGCTGGAGCAGGAGAAAACAAGATGCCTGCACAAGGGGCTACCACAGAGCAAGTGGAACTGGGGTGAGCAGAGTGCACAAATAGCCTGAAACTATTTTGAGAACCCAGCAGACCTGCAGTTAAGAGACTGCTTGGCACAGAAATGCCCTCAGACTACCCACCCACCTGCCCCCAAAACTATCCACCAGATTGCTCCTCAAGTGTGGAGGATACTGAACTTACCTGGGCGCTTTCCAAGTTTTCCAATATCCAAAGCCCCTGGTTATAAACTCTGGGTCTTGAAAAATCAAGCTTATATTCCCAGAGTGGAGTCAGGGCCAAGGGAACAGCACAGGAATTATGTGAAGTGGTGCTAAGCAAATGGCAGCTTCCTACACCAACACCCTTTGTTATATTCCTACTACCCCTGACAGGGTGGGGATGAGGGGTTGGGGGTGGGAGTGTACGAGTCATGGCTCCATCTACTGGAGCCACAGGGCAAAACCCCAATTCCAGGCCAGGGTTAGTGTGAAAAGGTCCAAATTGCAGGGTACAAGCTGGGGTACAACTCTGGACCCATGAAGGACAGAGATCATCAGATAAAAGTCTGAGGCATATCCAGAGGAAACAGATGAGATATAGAAACTATGACTTAGGTACTGAGGCCCCCAAAACAAGGCAAAAAGGCTGTTGGCAAAGCTGACCTCTGGCTCAGGACTTGGGCTGTGTGGTCCCAGGCACGATACCTGTCCTTCATCCCAACCACACACTGGAATGGCTCCGTCGGTGCAGCTTGGTTTATTCCGAGAGAAATGCAGACTCAGCATGGGTGATCCGGCGCAAGTGTGGCATTATCTGAGTAATGGCCTACTGGGTCTGTGGAGGTGCACAGTCAAGGCTGCAGCAATGATCCTGTGAGTGGAGGTGGTGACCTGGACCAGACAAGAGCAGTGGAATGTGGAGACAGTGATCACCTTCTGGATATATTATGACTTCTAGAAGTCACTTCATATCTTTGAATACTGGTTATTCATCAGTAAGATGAAAACCTTTACTTTGTAAAACCTTTAAAAAAATTTAACTTAAAATAGATCAAAGACCTAAACATAAAAGCTAAAATGATAATAAATACTGTTACAAGAAAATATGAGCGATTACTCATGTCATTGAATTTGGAAATGATTTCTAGGATATCACACCAAAAGTAGAGAGAACAAAAGAAAAAATAGATAAATTGGACCTCATAAGAATGTTGTATATCAAAGAATACCATCAAAA
The DNA here is from genome assembly GCA_002564285.1 of Tympanoctomys barrerae. NCBI lineage: Eukaryota > Metazoa > Chordata > Mammalia > Rodentia > Octodontidae > Tympanoctomys > Tympanoctomys barrerae. Next base: position 4,162 of record NDGN011479845.1, read on the forward strand.
GGTGGAAAAACAATCCACAGAAAAGGAAAGATATTTCCAAATTTTATCTGATGAGGGACCAATATCCAAATTATGAAGAAAATGCAACTCAAAGCAAAATAAACAGCCAATTTAAAAATGAGCAAATAAATAAGCATTTCTTTAAAGAAGATAAAGAAATGGAGATAGGCATATGAGTACCATGATCTGTGTAGCCAGCAGGCTCCTGAGAAGGGGGCGATGGGAAACTAGGGAAAACCTAGATACACACTAAAAGGAGAGCTGGGACTGGGCAGACCCAACCCTCTGATGGGGAGGTCATGACAGCTTAGCACAGTCTGTATCTTTATTTATACACATTAAAAGCGGGGAAGCAGGTTGCAGAGCCAGAAGCGCAAGGTCTCTGGGTTTTGCTGAACACCGAAAGTGAAATATTCTTGGAGCTGGCTGTGCTACAGTTAACAGACAGGAACACCAGGGCCAGACACCAGACACCTGCTGGACTGGCCTTGCTCCACTCCCAACAACGTGTCTCCAGGGCTCTCCTCTGGAGCTCTGTGTTCTCGGGGCTGGTCTTGCTCTAGCCCCAAATGTGTGGTCCATCTCCAGCTCAGCTGTTCCTACATATAAAAAATACTCAGCATGACTAATGATTAAGGAAAAACAAATGTCCTTCTTAGCTATCAAAGTGGCTACTACAAACAAAACAGAAAATAACAAGTGATAGTAAATGTGGAGAAATTAGGATCTTCATGTATTTCAGGCTCTACTGTGATGCAGTTACTGTGGAAAATGACATGGCAGTTCTCCAAAGAATTCAGCACAGAAATATTATAAAATGCAATAATTATACTTCTAAATATACATACAAAATAATATTCAGGTACTTGCACACCCGTGTTCCCAGTCCATCATTCACAAGAGCCACAAGGTGGACACAACTCAAAGATCCATCAACATATGAGTGAGAAACAAAATGCAGTATGTACATATAAGTACCATATGTACAAATGTACATATAAATACTATATGTACATATGTATATACAATGGAATATAGCCTCAAAAAGAGAAAGAATTAACAGATTCTACAAGGGATAAACCTTGAAAAAAATCACACTACCTGAAATAAGCTAGACAGAAAAGGACACAGATTTCAAGATTCCACTTACATGAGGTTCCCAGAATAGTGAAAATCTTAGAAACAGCAGAATAATAGAGGTTACCAGGGGTTAGGAGAAATAGAGATACAGGATACCATGGTGTATTGCGTACAAAGTTTTTCCGTGGGAAGATTCAAAATTTTCAAAATGGGAAGTGGAAATCATTACATTATAGTGTACACTTATTAGTCATGAGTTATATGTTTTTAAAGGTTAAAATAATAAATTGTGTGTTATGCATAATTTATCATATTTAAAATGTTTTAAAAGTGAAAGAAATATCTTCACATAAATGTAAGTATTGGGAATTTACCAGGCACTATCCTAGAAGTTTTATTTGTATTGTTTCATTCAATTCTACTTTATTTCTAGGAATAAGATATAATTTTTGTGGTAGAGTTGAAAAAAAAAGACTGAAAAGACTGATTTGCCTAAGATCAAAGATTTCATATATGCATAAACTCAGGTTCCCATATTTCTAAAATACAGGCATTTACTACTATATCATTTTTAAAAATTAGGGGATAAACTCCTAAAAGACATGATCACTTTGCTTCTGTTGTTTTTATAATACCCCTCACTGGCTTCTAATCATACCCAATAGCTCATAGTGTTCTTGATTGAAAATGTTAAGATCATTTAATATTCTTACTGGAAATTTCAAATACTGAGAAACTTCTGCTTATGCAAGTTGTGTTGCCAGCTTTCCATCACAGTGATAAAACAGCTGAGAAAAACAACTTCAAGGAGGGAAGATTCATTTTGGCGCACAGTTCCAGAGGTGACAGTCCACGGCCAGCTGGCTCATTGATTTTAGGCCTGGAGGAAGGCAAACACATCTTCATGGTAGGAGGTAGCAGAGGGGATCTGCTTGCCTCATGGCTTGTAGGAAGCACAAGGAGTCAAAGGGGGAAGAGCTTGGGACAAGACAATTCCCAGAGCCGCATCCCCATGACTCACATCCTTAATGAGGCCCCACCTACAAAGAGTACCATCGAATTGTGAATCTAACAATGGATTAATCCATGATGAAGTTACAGTCCTCACAATATGATCACTTCCCGAAAGCCACCTCTGAACATTGCTGGGCTATCGATCAAGCCCTCAATACATGAGCCTTTAGGGAACATTTCCAATTCAAACTATAAAATAAATCATACAAAACCTATCTTTTTATACCCAGAACTTGATTCTTCTTTTAAATTATTTTATTTCAAAATAAAAACCTATCTTTGTTGTAGATAAAATATGCCAATTTTTAAAATTGTTTCGAAAGTGAAGGCAAATATCAGGCTTCAGCTCCAGAGATAATAAATTTGCTCATTTTAACTTCATGTTGACTTGCATTGTTTTGTAACTTTCAATTTTAATTTGTTCTTTCAGCTCCTCTAAGATTGAGAAACACTAAAACAAAAAAATTAAATCATTAATCTAAAGCCTGCAAAATAAAATACGAAGGAAATATAGGTGATTAAACTGTTAAGAGCTATTTTTGTTAGTTTTTGGCATTTATATTTCTGAGGTGAAGCTTAAAAAATTCCTCCAATTTACTAGACACTTGGAGTTCCAAATAAGTTCATAAAATTATCTTAACTGTTTTAACAACTGTAACGAGTAAATCACAGCACACGGTCTCAACAAAGCTCCACTTTGGTTTCTGACTTGATGAGACTAAAGCCTGACCCTTTTATTTTTCTCCTAATCAGGATAAAAGTACTTGCCTAAGTTGGATCACGTCCTTTGGAACTGTGAGGGTCCGTGATAGTGCAGCAAAGGCAGAAGGAAACCACCTGAGAAACCAGAGCCATACAAATTCCTGTTCACATGCCCATAGTGAGAGGATCCCTTCCTTCTTTTGCCTTTGGATTTGGCCACAGGTGCTACTGGCATAGGAGCTAGATGCAGGTAGATTGGTACAGGGATAAGAGTTATGAGGGGTCAGTGACCCACCCTTTTTCCTAAGTAGTCTCATCTTAAAATGAGGGCTTCTTGGTGCAAGGTGCTTTTCTAAAATGCAAAATCTTATTTCAAGAATCTCTCTATGTATGTTATTTTAATAATAAAACGTTTTTAATAATTATTAGGTCTGAGATTACCTGAGAGAGATTTATAAGTATTACCCTCAGTATACCTTAGTTCTTTAAGTCAAGGCCTTCATTGCCTACTGACCTTTTTCCTATTATATTCCAATAAGTGGAGAGAATTTTTGTGGGTCTTAGAAAATACATTTCCACCAAAACAGCAGAATGAAGGAAACTTTGTAACTTGGGAAAGAGATTATAGTTAAAACAAGACTCATTCAAAATTGGCTCATCAAACTTTGGAAAAAATGAATGTACTAAGTCAATACTATTTCCTAGTAAGCTGTGAAGCAATGAAATCCCTTATAGATTTAGAAAATATACATAAAATTACACCCTCAACATTCAGGTAAGTGACTATGAACATACTTATCAGTTCCTTCAACCTTATAAAATTAAACTATTACTTGAGCATGTGGTCTAATAATGTTGCTTGCTTCCTTAATAAAATTTCTCAAAAATCCTGAAAAATAAAACAATTATTAGGTCTGAAAAAGTTATGCCAGGTTTAGGTGTGTAGGGATGTGCTTCTAGGTGAACAAGGCCTGGAGTCAGTTCCAGGAGAACAAAGTGTGAGCAGGTTATACAGAGGCACCATGTGCCAAGGGTTTTTCCAAAAGGAAATGTGCAGCCCCAGCCACTTGCTGGGAAACAGTCATCATGATCTGCAGCTCAGGCTCTTGGGATTGGAGAACAGACGAATTCTTGGAAAGGTCAGGCTAACCAGCCAAGGCATTAGGAAGGACAATGTGATAAGGCTTTGGATTCCATCAATAACCACACTCTGCCATGGAAACAGTCTATTCCTCAAAACATTGAACATGAAATTACTACATTATCTATTATTTAACTCCTGGAGAAGTGGGAACAAACACTGAAACACATGTACAGAGGCTTGTGGATCAATTCGTTTGATTTGCCTTTCTTGACAGCTCTAAGCATAGCATTCTTTTTATTTTTAGGAACATTTTCTTTTGAATTAAAAATAATATTCTCAGTATATGTTTGTAGTGCAAAATGGTCACCTTCATCGTGAGGAGTTGGTCCACATACACAACATGCAATTCTTTGCAGTTTGCAGTTCGCATCCACTGTTTCACCTCCTCCATCTCTTGGTCACTTTCTCTTTTGCAGCAGGATGATTTCCCTGTGTCCTATGATCTACCTTTTATTTTGCAATTTACAGTATTTTTCCCTTGGACTTCTTACATAAGAGAAGCTTTGTTATATTTAAGTTGTGTTTCTGATTTATTTCCCTTAACAAGATCTACAGATGACTCAAGTTTATCTTTATGGAAGAGTTGTACTCCATTGTGTTAAGTGCCACATTTCTCTCTTCACTCATCTGTTGATGTAAATATAAGCCACTTCCAAGCTTTAGTGATTATGAGTTTTTCTTTTACAAACACAAGTCCATATGTACCACTGTAATATGATGTCTTTAACCCTTTCAGGAACAAACATGGGAATAGCTGTGTCAAATGGAATTTCTATTTTCAGTTGCTTAAGGAAGGTCCATATTGATTTCCATAGTGGTCATGATAATTAATATTTGCTCCAACAATGTAGAAGAGTTCTTTTTTTATCATACAGCCTTGCTAGGATTTGTTTTACTGTATATTTGATTTCTTGATGACATGTATTCATTTGCCATGGTATTTTTTCTTTTGAGTAGTGTGTTCACATTTCATTTGCCCATTTTTTTTTTGATTGGATCTTTATTCTTGGAAGGTGTAATGTCTTTGAGTTCTTCAAAGAGTTCTTACATAATCACTATAATTATTATTATCAAAATGCCCCCCCCCAAAAAAAAACTAAAAAAGAAGCTAAGTAATTGAATCATTCTAAGAATTTTATAATGTTTAGAAAACATAGTTATGAAAATAGGATAGGGGTCATGTGAAGAATTCCTATGGCTCTCAGTGAAGTTCCTCCCACCTAATACAACTCTTCTACTGCAGCCTATGGACCAGCAGATTATAGCTAACTTTAAGAAGATATACACCAAGAAATTGTCCCTGAAGTCCTTTCAGATGGCCTCAGATACAGGTTTAACCCTTAAAGAGTTCTAGAAGGAACATTACAATATCCTGACTTGTGTGGGGCTGAGAATCCTGGGCCAATGTCTTTTCAAGGACATTGAGATCCACCTGGAAAAAAGAGTGGCCTGAAATTATACAGCAGAGAGACTTTGGAGGCTGTGTCTCTAAAGGAGCCTGAGCCTTCCAGTGGACCTGTGGTTGATGATACTGTCATATAGCAGAGACTGTGGGCTTACAGATAAATGGTGTTGATATTGAGGAACTGGTGGGAGAACACTCAGAGGAACTATCTACAGAGGAACTTCAGTAACTCCTGGCTGAGCAACAGAATGGCAGCTGAATAGCTTTCTGAAGAGCAGGGGGTATTAACAATCAGTGCAACGAAGTTCCAAAATAAAGGAAATCCTAAAACAAACTGGACAGAGCTACATTGGTAGAGAAGACCCACCTGGACAGAGAAAAGGCCAATAGCAGCATTCAATTAATGACAATTTCAAGTCATCCTACAGAACAATGTTTAAGAAAAGACAGAAACAGACAAATTTGGGACCGTTTTTGGTTCTGAAGAGGTCATGACTTAGTGAGCCAGAAGCAGGTCCTAGTGGGCTACAGATTTTCCCAAGGAGAGAAACGAGATTTCTGATGTTCCTATGGAGGGGACCTGCTGTTCAAGCAATAACCACCTTCCATTCCATCCTCTGTTCCTGCAAGCCAAACATGTAGACTTGCATGGTGAGTACAGTGTGACATTGTTATTTCTGGTGCTCTAGGCACATTTATGTTTTTGGTGGATACACTAGGAAAATTACTAGTAAATTACACACACTATACAGCACTTTTTTGATATGCTAAAATTTATTTTTATTTTTCCCATAATCTTATTAGGAAACAAATAGCAATGAGACAGTTTCAAAACAAATTGGTAGGACAGTTTCAATAATTAACACA
>NDGN011479853.1:0-16205 GCA_002564285.1 Tympanoctomys barrerae
GAAGCTGCCCCAAGACTGCATGAGGCTTTGGGGGGACACCTATACACAAACTATAACAAACATTTTATAGAAAGTTTATGGTTCACAGTTTTGTCTGGGACCAAGACAGCATGGGGGCAGGTGTTACTCCAGCCCGCCTTCCGCCGCGTTCTAGTCCTGCTGTAGAGTATGTAGTACCCTCCGAGCCTCATTTCCTTTACGGTTCTTGGATCTTCAGTGTTAAATATTTTATGAATTTCCTTGTTGCTTTCAGTCTGAACTCAGCTATACCCTTTTTAAAATGCCAGTGCGAATGGGATGTGATTTTTGTATCCCTTTTAAATTTACATAGGTGAAAAATATACCTCTAGAATTAGATATTGGAGAACAAAGAAGGCTTTTAGCAGTTAACTAGTTCCCATGCCCAATTTGAAGATCAGCACTCCAGCAGGCCTGGTGCCCCAGCTGGCAATATCTTCCCCAGTTTTTGCTGCTTTTCCTTCAGCTTTGTGTGTGAGTTGCCCAAACTCAGAGCAGTCTAACCGCATGTAAGCTGTCCTTTGTAAAGAATATTGAATCGAGCAATTTCCATGACAGTGAACAAGCTCTGCACAGATTTTCCATTTACAGTTGGAGAATTTTTCTTAATTTTTTTGAGCTACTATATTAAAATTTACTTGAACTGAGGGTAACTATAACTCCAATGTGCACCATGAAGTTCTCTGTTTAAAATATATCTTTGCTTAACTTCTATTACTACAAAGGGGTTTTTTTATACAGGGAGAAAGTGCCATCAGGGCTAGGAAGGAGGGGGAGTGGGTACTGGGAGGGAAGGTGTCCTAGTGTGAATATTCTTGGGAATGCAAAGAAACAGCAGAAAGGCAGGGATTTATTTTAATTGTCCATCGTTATTAATGAAGGAAGGAAGGGCCAGCCAGATAACTCAGTGGACTAAAGTGCCTGCTTAGGCAGAGTGCAGGGACCAGGGTTCAATCTCCCGCCGGCCCCGCCCCTGGGCACGCTGAGACAGTGATTGCAACTGGGCGTGGCGGCACGTGCCTGTAATCTCAGCACTTGGGAGGCTGAAAACAGGAGGATTACTATGAGTCTGATCTATGTAATGAGATCCCCTATACCCTGTACTAAATACATTTTTTAAAAAACAAAGGAAAGAAAAGAAAAACTTTCCTATTTTAAAAAATTCTGTCATACACTTAAGTTATTTAGAGATGTTAAAATGTTCTATAGCTTTTGTTATTACTGACTGTGAGAATTATTATGTTGTAGAAGATTGGGAAAAGAAGCAGGTGTGAGGCCAAGGTGAGGCCATCCATAACCCTCGTCTGGAGCGAGCCTCTCACAATTTTGGCATGCACCTTTTTATGCTTGATCCTTATGTAGTTAATATTTTCTTAAAAAATTACTACTGTCTAGATTCTTTTGCAGACTTTTTCTTTTTGATTAGAATATGTGATGGATAATTTTCTTTGATAGGAATTGCCTTCTAAGCAACCACATTTTAGAGGCCGCATAGTATTTGATCTGGACCATAACTTATCCACCAGTTCTTTGGATGTGAGGCGTTTAGATTATTCCTCTTTAAAATTTTATGAACATTTCTGTTATGCAAGATAGCTGAATAAAAATACGCCTTGTGCACAAGATGGGGGAATTACAAGTCTGAAGGTTTGCCCACTGCCAGCTTATTAGTCTCTGCTGCCTATCCGAGTCCTCCTCCCACGTGCTTCTTTGTATCACCTGTTAAGCTTTCCAGGACAGCAACACCCAGAAGACTATCACTGTTTGCTGTCTTTGTCATTTTAGAGAGAAAAACATGTCTCCTGTCACTGCCCTTTGTGTGACTGTTTTTCACTCTTACCTTTAGCTTACATGCCTTCGGGTGTAGACGTCACAGTTTTTCTCCCCATGTTGCCTATTTCTTACTGTTCCAGTCAATCTAACTAGGGTTCATTGTCTTCAGCTTGATTTTTCAGAATTATTTATAAATATCATTAATTATTTATTGTATTTATTATGTGACTAACATTCTTTGTTGAAGAGATTATTTGTCAACGAGCTGTTCATGGTGCTATAAATCTCTAGAGTCCTAATATGTTCTTGCAGCTAGATCTTTTGGTAATTTTCTCCATTGCTGTTTCCTTTCTAACTTTCTCCTCAATCCCCACATCCTGGAGATGATTCTGCATCTCTGGACATGCTGTATATTTCCACAGGCAGGGTATGATATCAAGCCAGCATCCACTCAAATAAATGGTAATAAACACAACAAGAATCAAGAGGCATTAGAAGGTTGACAAAGCAGGCAGTTCTGGGTCAGGAGGTGTGACCATTAATTCTGCTAGAGTAATTTGGTTGGATTAAGAAATACCTATGTGAGTAGGAAAGCGGATGTTGGGGCATCTGTGTGGGCCTGGAGTCATAGTCTTGAGCCCTCCTCCCCGCCCGCTTCCTGCTGGCTCCTGGGACTCAGCAGCTCTGCTCAGCAGTGCCCTCCTGCACGATGTTCAGCTTTTGCACCAGCTCTCCATGGATGGCCTCCCCTGGAGCATGAGCCAAATTAACGTCTCCTCCTTGAAGTTGTAAGTGCTGGGTATTGTGTCTTGGCTCTGGGAAAGCTGGCTAATCCAGGAGGGAAGTTCAGGAAGTAGGACGGCATTATACAGTCTTAGAGGTGTGGAATGGCATGCGAGTGAAGTACTGGTATGAAATACTGAGCCATTTCTTGTTCTTATGACTGCTGCAACCTGCAGAAGGGACAGGTAGGAACTCAGCGTAAAGCTTCTCTCTCCTCTGCCACAGTATGGCCTGACTCTCTCACCATGTTTGATGGCCTCCTCCTTGGGACCGCCGAGCAGTGTGAATCCCATGTGGCTTGCCTTCGACAAGCTAAGACCCTAAGAAGAAACCAAAACACATGTGTAACTAACTCTGCCATAGCAGAATCAACAAGGTGGATTTTTCCCCTTTTGGTTGCAGACTTATTGTTTATTTAATAAATGAAATGTAATTAAATATAGTGAAAGGCACAAGCTAAGTACACAACTCAGAGAGAGCAAGCGTGCATCTTCCCCCTGGAACCACTGTCCACGGGAAAGCCCAGGGTGTCCCTCGCATCCTTGCAGGCGACACCCGGGCTATCCTGGTTGAGATCCTTCTGCCTTTAGCAGAGGTTTGTGGTTATAAGAGGTCTTACCTGTCCTGAGCTCATCACAGATGAAATAACTAAGAATGTTCTTTTTGTGTCTTGTTTTTTTCAATCAACGTCATGTCCTTTGAAAGTTATCCATACTGCAGAATGTACATGTTATTAGTGGGTCAGTCATTTTAAGTTCCTGTGCATTTGTGAAGACACACCACAGTTCACTGCCTTGTGAGTGGGCGTGTTGCTTGTCATCACTTTGGAGCTGTTAGGATTCTGAGTGTTTTACACAAACAGTGGCAGACATTTGCATCACTGTTATGCGTGTAGTAGAAGTAGAAACCACCTGGGGCTTTGGATTGGTACTTAATTTTGTTAGACTGTACCCAGTTTTCCAAGGTGGTTGTCTGATTTTATCCTCTTTCTTACAATATATGAGAATCCCACTTGTTCCATATCCTTATCCTCTTACCAGTGTAATTTTAAAATGTTATGGAGCATGTGCTTTAAAGGACTGTGTTAGTTATTGTATTATGTATTCATTATGCTTTGAAGCACTATATTCATTATTTGTTATCAACTCTAATCAAAGAGAAGAGCAAACTAAATGTTCATGAACAGAGATAGAGTAACCTGTAAGAGAACAGTATTTACCTTCAAATAGTTACTCGTAGTAGATGAAGTTTGAAGCGAGAACTCTGACGTGGCCAAGTCTCAGAGACCCTGCTACGGCCCCTGCACCTGCCAGCCTTCCATGTAATTTAATAGTGAAGAATTATTTTAAGAACTTAAAATATTTACAAAAAAGTGATTTAAAATTTTGTGTATGTGCTAAGACTCTTGCTGTCTTCAGACATAGCAAGTGCAATATAATAATTTCAATAAACATCCAAAGAAGAAAATTATTTTTAAATTGAAGAAAAATATTTAATATTCTTGCTGCAAAAAATGTTTTATAGTTTTAGTTTAAATTGCTTATTAATAATTGCTGGAATTTATTCAATTCATTTTTCAGCCAAATGTGCACGTTATATTAATTCACGTACTAAATATTAATACAGGACTATGGATATAAGTAAAATGTTTTTAAAATACAAAAAGCCAGCCCGCCAAACAAAAAGACAAATGGAAGTGGCTTCTTTTATTGTGATGAAAACTGATTAAACACTGTGTGGCTGCGCAGAGTAAAATGTTTACCTTGCATTTCTTTTTAAATACATATGCAAACAAGTCATACTTTGAAACTTTCCCTGCTCAATACATTTCTTCTAGTTTTTAAAAATTTTCTTTTGAAATGTTATTTCTTATTTGTCCAGGTCTACACATTAGACAGTTGTGAAGAATAAAAATTATTCTGTTGACATCTTAGCTTCTATGCATGTTCACGGAAGTTCTCAGGTTAGAGACCAAGCGACATATGAACAGCAGTGAGGCGGTAGCGTGCATGTGTCGTGTTGACGGAACATTTATCTTTGAATTGAAGTAAAACCTCAGGACATCAGAATCCAGCCTCTTCTGATTCTAAATTCCAGCGAGATAGTTCATAATACCAGTAATAATAGTGAAGATAAAGATTCATTGCTACTCAGTTATGCTGTCAAAATGACCAAGTGCTCGGCGTTAGGCAGCCCCGGGAGTGACTCCCAGATGGGCCAGTTGCTTTGACGTCCAGCAAGTTGCCTCGCCTGTAAAGCAAGCCGCCTTCTCGCGCCTCCTTAGGACGTGGCCGTGGCCGTGGCCGTGGCCGTGGCCGTGGCCGTGGCTGTGCTCAGCGCCTGTCAGCACCGCAGCAGCACATTTTGCTGCCGCCCAGCCCGTGCCTCTGAGAGCCGAGCACTGCCGCTCCCTAGCTACCTGTGGACCTCAGCCGCACACCGGGAACTCCTCCCTGTCCCTTCCCATCACCCCTCCAGCGGTCACGACGTTTCGGGCCTCTCCTTGAGGAGCTGCCTAGTCCGTGGCCTCCCAAGCGTCTTCCACTTCTTCAGCGAGGCCCGTGGTCTGCAGCCGCGCCGTGCTGCGAGGCAGTCTCTCCTGGGCATGCACTGCAGCGAGCCGCACGGTTCTCCTCTAATTCTGCTTGCTCCTTCCTCTCCCTCTTTCTCGCCTTCTTCTTCCTCTCCTTGCCAGCAGAATGCAGAAGCTCCATTCTGGCTTTTCTCCTCTGTCTGCCTTCCCTCGTGTTGGCCGTGTCATCAACCGCGCTCACCTATTTCGCCTTCCCGGCTGTTGCGCAGGATGGTGAGCCCCAGCTGGACCCCTCCACCCGCATTCCGGGCAGCAGCATGTCACGGTCCAGGAATACAAGGGAGAGCGCCTCACACAACCGCACACTCTCCCTGCAGGGTCAGACCCTAAAGCGAATCAAATCTGCAGAGTGCCTGTGAGGGAGAAGAACGCCACTGTTAAATAAAAATGACCATTCGGGCCCCTCTAGGGCCGTCTGTACGAGGAAAACTGTGACCGAGGCAGAGGCACAGAGGAAGGACAGGAGCTCAGACAGTGGTGGTAGGAATGAGTTTGATGAATTTCTGGCAGCACCCTGCTGGGGATCGCCCACCTGGGGCTCTGAGGGGAGCCAGGAAGTGAGGTCGCTCAGGTTTGACAGTCACTAACTGCTGTTGCTGCTAAGTTAATCTGTCTTATAGCTTCCTCTTACCTGACATGCTTTTTATCTTTGCTGTCAGAGAAGCTGAAAATCCTTGTATTAATTCTTTCCCTTTGGCCTCGCATGCAGTCTGTTTCTAACTGCTGGCTGAGCCTTCCGCTGTCCCTTCCTCCTACCACGGCCTGCTTTAGGTCCCTGCGACCTCCTCAGCATCTTTCCCCTCATCTTCTTGCCTCTAAACTCCTGCTTACATCTGCACTCCGCTTGAGCTTATTCTGGTTGAGAATGGCTTTCTTCCCTGTTCTACTAGAGCCAGTTCAAACAGTTGGCCTTTCCCCGAGTTTCCCCCTCAGAGCCTTCCGCATTTCAGTAGCTTTCCAACCCTTCCCTTGACTGTCTGCGTTGGGCCTGCCGAGGATACCTTTGGGACTCTTTTGGCTTCTATAGCATGTCTTTTATATCTGATAGGTGCTATTCATCATGCCTGAAAATGTGTCTGTCTGCTCACTGAATACTCTTTTTATTAAAATGAAGGAATATTTTCTTCAGCTTGGCATTATGCAGCTCTTTGCACTCACCGGCGTGTTTATAGAGTGGGTTGAGCATAAGGTCTGTGTAACGAGCACTCACCAATGTATTCTGGGAAAGGATAGCAGCTAGGAGACGTTAGATCTGGTATGGATTTTAAACACTTTGCATTTTTTCTTTAAACCATGATGTATTTCACTGAACCACTTCTGAGGATTGACTTAGCAGTCAGCTAAAACTTAAGTCCATAAGGGAATTCTCCGCTAGGGGCACGCCCGCTTGACTGCAGAAGGCCCACTGTGGGCACTTGCAGGCACTCCGGGTCTCTGCCTTCTTTCGTGCAGAAATAGATGTTGAGTGCCCCATAAGGGCGAGACACCATGCTGACCTTCAGCGGCTCTGTCTCACTGTGGGAGGCTGACCTTGATGCTGAGATTCCATGAAGCTGGTGCTCTCAGACCGTGTCCTCCACGCCTGCAGCGCCGGCAGCACCAGACCTGTCAGAAAGGCCAGTGCTTGTGGCCCAGCCAGACCCGCTGAATCTGGAGCTCGGGGCCAAAGTCTGTGCATTTACAGCGTGGCAAGCGCTCTGGAAGGTTCTGCTGTCTGTTAGACTTGACAATGATCAGCACAACGTATTTAACTCAAGCAGTGACATGCTGGATAACTGAACAGGGTACAGTGACCCCCAAGGGGTCTGTTAATTGGGAAGAAGGAGGATTCTGATTAAAGTTTTATGGAGGATATGACCTATGAGCTGATTCTTGGAAGAACATTGCCTAATAGTGTTTTAATACTGTCATTCTACTAAATTTTAATATATCCTGTCAAGCAACTAAATCATTTCAACTTTTCCTAAGCAGAGATAACAATGAAAAAGAATACCAAAACTCACCATTTTATAGTTGGGAGTAAAATCATTGTTTTAGAGTGTGCTTTCAAATGTTACTGGTGTGATTCATGCAGGACAGCCTACAGAGAAAACCTTGCTACCAAGGAACAGGCCATCTGCAGGGCAAATAATATCCTTCAAAATTTAGCTCCATAAGGAAATTTATTAAATTGCATTTTTAAAATTTAATTTTTTAAGAATTACTCTCCATTATGATTTGGGATAAATTAGTTGAAAGATAGCTAATAGGAAAAATAAAATAACTGGTTTATAAGCAAAGGGGAGGAAAGAATGTGATTTAGATTTATATCCTGTCTCTGTTTAACTTGGTTAGTTGTCAGATTCCGTGATAGACTAGAGAGATTTTCATAATTACAGAGTGGACTACTTCTGAAAGAGTTAGCACTCAAGATTTTCCTTGTCTAAGAAATAATGATTGTCAGTTCCTTGTTTAAAATGTTTGCATACTGAGGAGAGTGCCTTCTCCTGATAAACTGCGTCACCACACACTTTAGAAAATAGTCCCTTCCCCACCTGCACACCATGCAGCACACCCCCTTTATGGACGTATTTGAGGGAGTCTCTTTTGTTTTACTTTTTAAACTGTTTTGAGACTTTTCTTGGCAGAGCTAAAGTAGTGAAGGGTAAGCCTGCTCCGCAGCCCCGAGTAACTTTCTAGCCACCACGCGTATGCAAGTGACTTACGTGATACTGGGACGCAGCTCCTAGGTTAGCATGTTCCTAGCTGAGAGAGCGCCTCTCCTAGGCCTTCCGCACTGCTCCCTCCCCTCCCTTCTCCTCCCTTCCCTTCCCTTCCTTTCCCTTCCCTTCTGTTCTCCTCCCCTCCCCTCCCTTCCCCTCCCCTCCCCTCCCTCCCTTCCCTTCCTTCCCTTCCCTTCCGTTCTCCTCCCCTCCCCTCTCTTCCTTTCCCCTCCCCTCCCTCCCCTCCCCTTCCCTCTCCTCCCCTCCTCCCCCTCCCTTCCTTTCCCTTCTCCCCCTCCCCTGCTGTCCCCTCATCCTCCTTCCCCCTTCCTTCCCCTCCATTCTATTCCCTTTCCCTCCCCTCCCCTGCCCTTCCCTTCTCATCTCTTCTCTGCTCCTTGCTCCTTCTCTTCCTTCCCGCCTTACCTGTCATAGTATCTTTGAGACACATTTCACATAGCGCACTGCTGACCGTGGTAACGTGCACTGCGCAGCGGCTGTCAGCACGGTCTCCTGTGCCTTGTAGCCAGCAGCACAGCGTATCCGGGACGTTGTCACTGCCCAATGGTTGTGTTCAGAGCAACACCCGTGACCTTCGCTGTTCCTCTCCACCCTCATCTGCTCCGCAGGCCCAAGCAACTGGAATCTGCTTGTGCTTTGTCTAGATCAGCCTGTGGGATTAATTTCCACACAGCCCTGTTAGTTCTTGGTGTCATTTTCTTTAGGTTTGCGACCAGCAGTGGGTAACTTGTTAACTGAGCTTCAGTTATTAGTTATTAATTCTTATCTGTAGAGTGCAGATAACACATATTATAATAAATGTAAAGAAAGATATTTTTAAATAAGTTAATATAGAATCCGGCATAAATGTTCATGCATATTAGCTATTTTCAGATATTTTATTTTTTATTGGAATGGAATGTGGAATGGAATATTATATTATTGCAGAATAAGAGGCAATATTAGAAAAGTAAGATTAATTACAGCTAATCTGTGTGATTTCTCCCAGTTTAGCATAAAGAGAAACAAAAAGCACCAGGCCGCTTCTATTAACAAGTCTCTTGGTAGTGAAATCCCTTCTACTTCTGGAAAAGCCTACTGGTTGGTGGGGGAACCGGGCGGAGTTCTCCATTTTGTAGGTCTATAATCTTCCCTTATAAATCTTCAGCACAAGCTCAGCATTTGCCTTGGTCCACAGTATGGAAGAGGTGACTTTTCCTATGCCTTAGGCACGCTGTTTATTTCTCAGTGGGGACAGTCACCTCAATTGTGTTCCTAATGGGATGTACTGTTTAATGACTTAAACCCTGTTCATCCCATGGCTTGAGACCTGCACAGAAATACAGACAGGCAGGAACCCCGTGGGATCAGAGGCACCGTCCTATCGAGTGTCTCTGGGTAGCTCCAAGGTCTCCTGGGTGCAGAGTCATGCATTCGAGCGGCACGCTCCCCTTCCTGTGGTGCTGTGCCTGTGCCCCACGCTGTCTCTCCAAGTTGTTCGTGGCCAGAAGCTGAAGGGTTCTTTGCTTCAGCAGGGCTCTCTGGTGCTAATGCTTACTGGCTTTCGGACTTAGGCTTTGCAGGGTGATGCTTTTCTGTAGCTTTCCTGGCTCTCCCAGTTGTTAATAATCAGTCCTGAATGCCGGAATTCTTTGAGGATGTCAAGAACTTCATTTCCTGTTGCAGATTTTTCCTGCACAACTTGGGGGCTGCAGTAATTTGGCCTGACAGGAGGTGTGTGCTGCCAGCAATTGCCCGAGGACAGGAGAGCACAAGCCGTTGCCATTGGAATCAGATGGCATCCGATGCACATTCCATGAGTTCAAGAAACAAACCGGCCAGATTTGGGGGTGTCTGTGGCCCTCCTTTTCCTCTCCTCACCAGCGCAGCTGCTGGCATCGGCGGCACCTCGTCCACATGCTTGCTTAATTCCCTGCTCTTTCCCGCGTCCCGGGAAGCTCTGCCCAGTCCTCTCTGCCTTTGTTGAACTCCCCCCTCACTCATCTGTTCTCTGCACCCCAGAATCTGGTTTTCCGCTTCCTCTTGGATGCTGTCATTAGCCCCCCACCAGCGATCTTTCTCCCCTTTAAACTTCTGTGTCACCCGATATCATTACCAAATCATTGAACAGTTTTTTAAAAATATTTTTCCATATTTCGTTTAAATCTCCTTGAATGAAACTCTTCTCAGTGGTAGTGTTCCTTTGGTGAGGTGCGGGACTGTGGCATTTTTTTTTTTTCAAGTTCATTGTCAAAGCCTCATCCCTAACTGCAGACTGAAGTGCTGCTAACTGCATACCAGATGCAAGACGTGGGTGTAAGACTTATAAATAAGCACGTTTAAAGAATTGACCCTTCACCTGATTAAAGTATGTTGTTTTAAGTGTTGTACTTCAAGACCCTTCCAATTAGAATAGTCCCGTTAACTGCTGAGTTTAGGAGACTTCGGGAACGTCTTGCTTCTAAATGCCTGTGTGGCACATCATTTTGGAGTGGCCCTGGTTTTGAGCAATGTTCCCAGGAGGAAGCAATGGTGGGGGTGTCGAAAACTCCAGTTGCTTGGGAAAAGTTCAGATGTGGATTGTACTGCTATCCACGAAGGACCTGTTGCTAAGCTATGCCCTCTGGGAAGAAGAGCAGTTGTGTTTCCTCTAAGTGACTGTGTTGTATTCCCCACAGGAAAGATTGGGATTTGAGATAGAACTGTGGAAGGCCAGGACGGCCGGGCGGATTGGGCCAGAAGCAGAGAGCAGGAGGCAGAGAAAGCGTGATGGGAGGTCAGCGCCTGGAAATAAGGGTTTCCAGAGGCTGAGGCTGAGTGGATGCAATCGCCCCGCCCCCAAGCTGTGGGCTGCATTTCTGGGGTGCCTCACCCAGGTCGTTGCAGTTTCCTTCAGCCGGGCATTCATCTGTGTGCCTGGGAAGTCCCTGAAGCCAGGTAGAGGACAGAGTTCATTTTGAAAATGAGTGCCATGAAATGAATTTGCCATACACATTGGCCACTGTGTTCTCTGAGCCTGTAGCTGGAGAGATGGATCAGTGATGCAGGGCCGCTGTTCCTCTGGGTCAGAACCAGAGCTCTCAGAGCCGGCTGAGTCAGCCAGATTATCTCCTTTTGCTACAGGAGCAACAATTGAGACATTTTGCAGATAAAGGAGTTTGAGATGAACGCATCTCAGTGCACTAACTGAACAGTATTGGACCCTAAATAAAACTGGCTGTGTGCCGCTGTGAGCTTATGCTACGCTTTATGAAGCATAATATTTCCTGTTTTATTTGTTTTCATTTTCCATAATGCAAGTGCAATATATAATTAATGATGAGGAAATGCTATAAAAATGAGCCACAAACTAAAATAATTAAAGAAACAGATATTTTCAACCCTTGGTTGATATAACAGAGTCATTATTCCTCAGTCACTATGAAAATGTGTGAGTCAGAGAATGTCCCAAATTAACCTGCAGTTCTGCCATAGTTTTCAATGTGATTTTGACACAAACTCCAGCTTTCACATAAAGCAAAGCTACTGAATTTAAAGTTGGTAATTATACTTATTAAATACAGTGAACTATATTAAATATATTTTTGTTGTGGAAATATTTTATATAAAAAGATGTATGTTATATAATGAGGGAATGATAAGTATCATCAGTAATTATCCTAAGAAACAAAACATACAACATAGCAGAAGCACTCTATGTGTTTCCTTTCTTTCCTCTCAAGAGAGCTACTACCTGAATTCTGTGTTAATCATTGCCTTACTTTTAAAAATGATTTTACAACAAAGGTCTGTATCACAAAAGAGTACATCATTTAATTTGGTTGTTTCTTTAAATTTTATATAAAGGAATTATTTATATTTTTCTCTAAGTTTGTTTCTTAAATTGATTTTTTGACTTTTTTTTGGGGGGGGGATCGGGGATTGAACTCAGGCCCTTGCACTTGCCAAGGAAGTGCTTATTCTACTGAGCCATCTCCCTGGCCCCAATTTTTTGACTTCTTATGGGATTTAAGCAGTTACTTCATACCACTGTATGTAGTCTATTCAATGAATAAATTAAAAATGAGTGCCATGAAATGAATTTGCCACTCATGGATAACTGGGTGGTGTAGAGTGCTTATGCCTACAAGTAATGCTCCCCGAAACTTTCATTTCTATGACTGTGGTCATGCACGAGTTTCTCTAGGGTGTAGACCCAGACGTGGACTTGTGGGCGCAGACATTAGCATAGAATGTCCACGTCAGCTTTGCTAGGGAGCTCGCTTGCTGTCCACCCTCTCTCCAGGCTGCCTGCATGCCGAGCTTTGCTGTTGCTGGATGAAAACCCCAACAGCTACACCTGAAAGGAGGGAAGGTCTAACGTGCTTCATACTTTCAGAAGTTTGAGTCCATGCTTGCTGCTGGTCCAGGACAGAAACATGGGCGGGGTGGCGGGTGGACACTGAAGAGCAGAGCCGCTCGCTTCTGGGTGACCAGGAAGCACAGGCAGCCAAAAAGAGATGCTGTGGGCACAGGGGTCCTGCCACAGTGCCTCAGCTCCACCACCGCCCCAGCTAGGGCTAATCAGGGGACAGTGTCACTGGAGAGCAGCTCCAGGATGCAGTGACGCACCAGGCCCCCATGCTGAAGCACGCTGACCTCCAAGGCCACGGGTCCTCCGCTAGGAGCTAGTCCTTGCGATCTGGTGGCGGTGTCCCACTGCACTGCAGTTTACATCTCCTTGGTTACCAGTGAGGCTGTGTGTGTTTCCACACACTTCTTAGCTGTTCATGTTTCTTCTTTGAAACATCTGTTCACATTTTTGGTCTGCTTTTTTCCCAATTATGACTTGTGTTGTCCTCCCTGATTCTTAGGAATTTGTTATATTTTCTGTGTATGTGCTCCGATTTGAGAATGGAATTTCCAGTCTTATGGCATGTTTTTGTAAAAAGTAGTTCATAATATTCCCCTTCTATTTTGTACTTTGATGTCTTGTTTAAGAAATACTTTTCTATCTCAGAGTTACTAAATAGAAAACATTCTATAGAACAGAACCACAGTCTTGTCAAAAAATTAATATTAATTAATATTCTCATCCCAAATAATAAATGAACCTCTGAATGCTTTAGTTCTTCATGATATCCTACAGTGAGGTGTTATTAATGGAATTTATTTTTATTTTTTAATCCTGTGAGTTGGATGCTCCTGTATGGGGGGTGGAATTCTAGACCTTGCACTTGCCAGGCAAGGTGCTTATGCTGCTGAGCTACTTCCCTGGCCCACTGCCGATGTTGTTACAGTGTTTCTCTTTGTCACTTTCTTTACTTTCTATTTAGATCTTTCTTCTGGGACCTTTTAGCTTTTTCCCAATGTACATTATTTAGAATTTTCATTAGTGAAAGTCTTTGGTTTAAAGTCTTCTCACTTTATGGTTCTTAGAAACACCTTTATTTCAACTTCCTTGTGAGGGCTTCCTCCATTAGGTACAGGGACAGAGCCAGAACAGCTGTCATCTCCTGCTCCATCTCATTGCCCTCAGGCTTCGTGCTGAGTGTGGAGAAGTCAATTGTAAATCTTACCATTGTTCTTTTCTGGGTATTCCTTATTGTGAGATCATTTCTATTTTACTACTATGGGTCTGTTCAGCTTAGTTAGTTTCTGTCTTTATTTTTGCTTTGGATTCACTGGAATTCCTTGATATCGTGATTTGCATAATTAATTGTGCAAAATTATTAACTTAATCCTCATTTGTTTCTCTTGTTCTGCTATAGTAATGCATATATGTCTATCTCCTCTATGTCTCTTAACCTTAGTTTTGTTTATTTTTTTTCTTAAACTTAATTTTATCATTCAGTTTTAAACAAATAGCGGGAAAGATTTTTATGAATATCTAGTTCACCATATTGGCATCCAATGGAATGTCTATACCTTCTTTAAGAATATTCTCATACAACCCCAGGTCACTCATTTTTTTCCTTATAGTGTTTTCTATTGTAATGGAGAAATTAGGTTGATATTGGACAGTGTTCCAGAAGTGTAAGTCATTTGGAATGACTCCCGTAGTAGATGTTAGGTTCTATAGCAGTTCTTTGCACTTCAACTAAGACTTTCTGATTGATATTTTGACATTTGTCACCCTATTTCTTTGAGTCTTAGTACCACCATTCTATCCTAGGGAAAAAGACATACTTTCTGCAAACTTATTTTTTTCTACTAGATCAAAAAGAAGTTTGTATCTGAACCTGTAGCAATCTTTCTTAATATCTCATTTTCTCCATGTTATTTGTTTTTACCTGTACTGATTGAATGATAACTTTTAAGAATGAATTTCATATTTTACACCTAGATTACAGAAAATGTGATACTAAGAAAATCTGCATAGATTGTTTAATTTAATGTAATGTCATTCTTTTTTGTAAAGTATGCATATTAGTTGAAAGTAGTAAAGAAGATATTCTCGTTTCCCTAGTTGTCTTCCATATTCCTATTCATTTTCTTGGTTTTGTGACATTTGAACTATTCTCAAAGCCCTGTAGGTTTTCACTTTCAATCCTACTTCATTTTTTGGCTTCTGACATATTCTTACAGGGCAAGTTCTTGGGCAGGACCTTTGGCAACAGGCAAGTTAGAGACATATGTTGGTAGACAGCATGGGAAAGTGTTGTGCCCTCCTGCGATTTCCATTGCATGTCTTCTCGCCATCCTGGGTCACCAAGTCCTTGTCCTTCAACATTTCCACTGATTTCTAGAAACACTTCACATTCTGGATGCATAGACTTCAAACTTCCAAGAAAGCAAAATCATGGCACAGAAAAGGCCCTAGAGGCCTTTTTTCTCTACATTCAGATTATTATCTCCCCATCTCTTCTAGAGTGCAGTACCATCTCCTCTATCGCATTTCACTTCTTTCTTTCCTCGTTCAATGTCAGTACTTTTTTTTGGCCCTTAACCTGCCCTGTCACCTATTGTTTGTTGCTAAGAAGTGGGAACTTTCAACAATAATTTTCAAAATAGGCGCTACTTCTGTACTTCTAAGGTGGACATCTGAATCGCAGTTAAAAGAAGCATTCCCATGGTTTAGTTATCACAGCACTCACTGAGAATACACCTATTAATAAACCAGCCTGTGTGGGCTAGCCTAGGAACCTGAGCACCATTTATGGCACTAATTCCGTGAGAAGCTTAAGACAGAGCCTGAAATCATTAGCTTACACATGGGCTCTTGGAGTAGAGCCCACTTGCTAGATGGGCACTGACTGTACAGGAGATAATTTGGCTCGCTGTGTGGGCTGGGAGGGACAGGCCTTCTGTTCACCAGCAAGGCCACAGAGTCGAACACTGCACATTTATTTTGTGTAATCTTCCTCCCAATTGTGAGCAAAAAGCACGATTGAAATGCGACCAATTATGCCTGATGTTTATAGACTCCATTTTAGTAGAGCAGACTGCTGTGTTCCACGTTCAGTCTTAATTCTAAATCTGATTTTCATTGTCTCTCCTTCAGTCACCCAGAAGTGGAGCATGAGGTAATTTTACCTTGCATTTCACTAACTTTTAATTGCCTGTTCAGTTTCCCTTGATTCTGAGGAAAATGGAGCTGTAGTTTGAGGTGCCAGAACCTCAGTTGCTAAGTACTTAAAAACCCAACCTGGGGAAAAGCTCACATATTCTTTAGAGAGCTAAACCTGTCTGTCTGTCTGTCTCTGTGTCTGTGACTCTGTCTCCTTGTCTCTGTCTCTCTGTCTGTCTCACTTGCCCTGTCTTAAAGAATCATAATGTCATGTAGAAACATCAGTTGATGACTTATGAGTTGACTGACAGTGCACATTGTCCTATTCAACCTATTTTATGTTACTTTGTACTATGAAAATGTTTCCAAAGCAAGGTAAAATCATATCATTTAAAATTTGTCAAGGACTTTGAAATCACCCACTTTGGAACTCCACATTAAAGCTTAGGCTCAGGAAGGTTCCAGAATGGCTTCCAGCCCACAAGTCCCTGGTCAGACCGATGTGAGCGTGACTGCCCAGGCTTACAGACCCTTGGTGTTGGTCTTCATGGTGTTGGGGCAAGAAGAACCTTGCTGTTTTTCTCTTATGCTTATCAGAAGATATTCGTATGTTTTCACTTTCAATTTCACATCATTGGGCCGGCCAAATAGCTCAGCAGATTAAAGTGCCAGCAAGCAGGTGCAGGGGCCAGGTGTTTGATCCCTGGGCCTGAGGTGCCGGCCCCGCCCCCGGGGCACCCTGAGACTGCAATTGAGACTGGGCGTGGTGGCGTACGCCTGTAAGCCCAGCTCTTGGGAGACTGTAAACAGGCGGATCACTATGAGTCTGATCTAGTAGTGAGACCCT
>NDGN011479857.1:0-12190 GCA_002564285.1 Tympanoctomys barrerae
GGGCGCTCTGAGCGCCAAGGGCAGCTCTGTGGCCATCAGCCAGCATCGCAGGGCAGCACGCGGGAGCTGTCCCCGGTGCTGAAGGCCCGCAGAAGCCTGACGTCTGGCTTTGCTGCTGTCAGGAAGGGACCCTGTCTATGCTGCATGAGGTGTGGGTGGGGAGCCCGTGGGGGAGGAGTGAGGGGTGGAGCTTGGGAGTTGGCTCCGTTACTGAGCGGGGAGCATGCCGGCAGGGGACGAACATTAGCAGGGCTACCGAGGTGTGAAATAGAGCTGCATGGGAGGCAGAATGCAAAGCTCAAGGTGAGTGGTGGGGGGAGCAGGCAGGGAGGCACGGGAATGTTGGGGGCCGGGACCTCACGCCTGGGGAGCTGCGGCAGCACAGTGGCCCAGAGGGCACCTGCTGAGCACCTGTGCACTCAGAGATGCGAGGATGGAGGGAGAATGGAGAGGGAGACCAGCAGGATGTGGATGTCCACATCCCAGCAGGACAGAGAGGGACCTGAGCACCAGCAGGCAGGTGTGCAAGGAGAAGGAGGAGACACAGAGCACAGCCACGGGGTGGGCTGGGAAGAGAGGGCTGCGCCTCTTCACAGTGGCCAGGCTTCTGACAGGCAGTGGTGGAGGGGCGGCATCCAGTGAGCCCACGAGATGGAAGCCAAGTGGGAGCATGGGGGCGGCTCTGAGGGGCAGTGGTTACACCTGTTACACTCTACAGGAAAAGGCTGCCATTTCTCCCTGGTTGCCTCCACTGCTGAGTAAGACCAGGGAAGGCCTGGGTCACATAAGGACAGTGTGTGCACTACAAGCGGAAGAGGAATGGGCAGCTCTGTGGGGAGCACAGCCCATCTCACCAATGCTGCTGAGCTAAGTGGCATCTCTAGCAGAGGGCCCGGGCACCACGCAGACCAGACACATTCCCTCCCTTGCTAAGCCAGCAAATGCTCTAAACACCACACCATCAACCCACTACTGGGACTCACTGCAGGAAGCTGTGAAGAGCTGTTTTTGCGCTGAGCGAAACATCAAAGTTCAGGACTGGCATCTGCAAGACTCCACTTCCTGCAGCAAAAGGGACTCATGCACCCCACAGGTGACAACGCAAGGCTGGCTTTGGTAGTGGGGAGAGGAGATGACCGCCAAGACAACAGCTGGACCTTCCATGGGGACATGGCTGGGACCTCAGCAAGGGCTCTGTCCCTGCACTCCTTTGCCTTCTGAAAGTTGGAAAAGCCAGATTCCTTTGAGACTAGGTTAGGAGCACAGGTGCCGCCTGCCTGGCCATCCCTGAGTCCTGGCCCAGCCTGGGTCCCCATGTCGCAAGGGTGAAGCACTCAAGAGGGGCCCAGAGACATGGGGGGGGTCTCCACGAGCTCAGCCTCCTCTGTCTGAGGAAATCAGGGCTCCACGTGTGCGTCATGATTTTCTTTGGAGATGTGTGGACTTATTTCTTTTGCTGGCAGCAAGCCGTGAGACAGGAAGTGGAGCCCCTCCCCACACCTCCTTGTCCCTGCATCTCCAGCCTTCACTGAACTTGGCTGTGCCAACCCATGAGGGGCAGTGGCAGGGAGAGAGGCCAGGGACCAGGATGCAGGGACCAGGCTGTTGTGATGCTTGGCAGGCAGGGACAGCTGGGGCAGAGGCTTCTGAGCCTGCTCTCAGAGAGATGTCCAGAGCACGTGGGGGGCAAAACAATGCAGGAAAAGCCCGTCAGGAACCAGAGACAAGGTGCCCAGTGCTGCAAGCACCGGGCCTGCTCTGCTTAGAGAAAGGTCCAGGTGGGAGCAGCACACACCACAGAGCTCGGGGTTCCTGCTTGGGCCCACGTGGGTCCTTGTGCCATGTGGGAACCAGCATTTCTGCTCTCTCCACCTGGGGGCGTGACTGCTGCACAGGGGAAGGTGAGTGGGGCTGCGGCCCATGGTGTCCACGTGTGCCCTGCCTGTGTCACCTGGGGCACTGTGAGCTGCAGCACTTCTTTCAGTGGGCATCCTCTGGGCCCAAGGAAACATCCCCAGGCCTCTGGCATCCCAGCAGCAGCCAACTAGGAGGCAGACGGAGTGGACCAGGGCACGTCCTGGCTCCCTGGGATTAGGGAGAGCAGCCTTTGGAGAAAGAGCCCACAGGAACTCACGCTCAGGGGGCTCAGCAGAAGCCTCATCCCAGAGCAGGGGCTCAAGAGCTTTGGGTCTCATCCTCCAGATCCGAAGAGGTCCCCAGGCAGGAGGCAAGGCCTACCAGGCACTTCCGGGGAGTCTGGTTAGCCACGGCTCCCTCCCTCAAGGGCTACCCGAGTCACAGCTCCTGAGTGGACGCAGCTTTCCCAGAAAGTGTTGGTGGTGGTTGTGCATTTTAAACTGAATCTCATAGTTGCCTGAGACCCATGTCCTGGGGCTCTGCTGCTAATGAGCGAGCATGCTGGGGGCGTGAGGGAGGTTGGGTGACCGCAACAGCTGAGGCTGCTTGCTTTTTGTTTGGTGAGGTGACAAATTCATAGGAATCTGAGTGCTGGGAACTGAGAACCTGTAATTTCCCAGCTCTCCCGAGCTGCTATTGATGGCCCTGACAAGGACAGCCCTGGCGCTGTCTCTGTGGACTCAGTGCCGGGAGCCTGGGGCCGTGGAGCTACGTCTGCTGCCCATGGAGGCTGTGAACACCACCTCTGGCCTATTTCTTCTCTGCTGCTCCTAAAAGTACTGCAGCTTCTCTATTTAACTTTGAAAAAGAGAAAATCCAAGATACATAGAACAGGCCGAAGAGGCTTGTCTGTGCAGTTTGAAAGCATGAACAAGAAGTGCGCCTCGTCGGCATCCAAGGACGGAGTGCACCTCGTGGCTGGCGCAGAGGCCTGGCTGCATGCAGCTCTGTCGTTGCTTGGGGGCCCCTCCTGCACCCCTGGGGCCGTGGCTGCTCTCCTCCTCCACCTAAGCAGCTATAGCTCTCCCCACTCCTGCAGGGCTTCCCCTGAGGGCTGGGAGGCACACGGCCCAGACCCAGCCAGTCTGAGCGCGGCTCCAGGAGCATTTTGTTCCCGGCCAGGCCCCTGACTCTCCGCCTCACCTTGTGAGGTGCTGGCGCTGTGTCAGCTGAGAAGAGGCACCGATGCATGGCCTTCCAGGCGCTCAGAGCTGCCGCCACTGCCGCCGCATGGACAAGGGGAGAGCTCAGAAGCAAGCTGGGTGGAAGTGCCGAGCCATGCGCTCTGTTGCCATCCCTGCTTACTGCCACTGAAGCCATAGCTCGAGAAGTGGGCAGCACTCCCGGTGTCCTGTGGCTGCTGACAGGCTCAGAAGGAATTAAGCCCAGCTCCCCCGCCAACCTTGCTCAGAACAAACACACAAAAGGGACTCACACCGGAGCAGGCCGCTCACCCACATGTTCACTTATTCACTCGGCAGACATTTTTTCTGCACCAGGAATCAAGCCCATGACCTCATGCTTGCCGGGCTGGCGCTGCGCCCCTGAGCTGTGTCACCGGCCCTAATCCCAGATTCTGGAGTGAACTGACATTGCAGTAATACTAAGACAGAGATTTGATCCTAGAATCACAGGCCTCGTGGCTTTAGGCGGTGCGGCAGGACGCAGCCAACACTGCTCAGGCCCCAAGAGAGCAGGAGCCAAGGTGGCTGAGGCTTCCCTGGAGAGGAGAGAGGAGCCCCGCTGCCCTTGCAAAGCCTGAGACAGGGACGCTTTGCCCAGAGGGCTGGGAGTCACAGGTCTGCCTCTGTGCGGGGCTGGACTCTGCTCTGCTGGCTGGCTCTGCTTTCCTGCCCTGGGATTGCTGGGCCTGGATCGTCCCTGTGCTTCTGTCTATGATGGGATCCTGGCTCCAGGCCGTGGTTGCACTGCTCATGTCTCTGGAGCCTGTGTTCAGATGTGGCCCTTGCTGTCCCTCAGTGTCACTTAGCCCTTGTCAGGTGAAGGCAGTGAGAGGCGCCCCAGCCTACAAAGGGTGGTGGTGGGGGGTCAGGGCAGCCTCCGGCTCCCACAGTGCACAGGACATCCCTGCCTCAAAGTCATATGAGGCCGTCATGCTGGGCGCAAGGTCCAGCAGCTCTGGTCACTGTCCTGCTGCTGGAGACCTGCAGGTGGCCGGACCTCCCTTCCCTTCTGTCATGGGCTTTCTCCCCTCTTCGGGTTGGGCGTACATACCGTGCTTTTCAGCTCAGTTGCCTTCCAGAAACACCATGCTCAATTTCAACTGCTCTAGCATGTGCTTGGCAGAGGAGCCAGGGGCATCATTCCCCGTGGTGTAGGAATCTCCATTCCGGTTTCTATTATTTCCAGCTGTGACTGTGGCTGCTGGGGTCCCCTGCTCAGCAGAGGGCCCCCTTCCCTATGAGGAGGGACAAACCTATGCTCCAGATTGGTGGCGATGAGGGTCAGGCCTGCAGGACCCAGACTCTTGCCCGGTTGCACTGGGTGCACCAGGGGAGCCAAACCTGTGTGGCCAAGGACAATTGTCCTCCGTCCACTGGGCACTGTGTGTTCCATGTGCCAGCCGTAGCCTCCTCCCAGCCAGGGGCACAGTGGCCCCACAGAGATCTGAAGAATCTGTTTCTCCTGAGTGTTAGTCTCACTGCACGTAAGGAGAAAAGAAAGAAGAGAAAAACAAATATATATGTATACACAGGATGGCTTGGATAATTGGACTGCTGATTTCTGCAGGTCTGTTGAGAAAAGCAATTAATGCTTAATTCTTTTTTCATCTTTTTAATTTTTTGACCAATTTGAATGATTATATCTATTAATCTGACAATATGCAATGTAACAACCAGTTTCTAAAAAATGTTATATATTTGATGCGGGGTCTCACTGTACAGTTCAGACTCCTATTTCAGCCTCCTCAGGGCTGGGATTATGGGCATGCACCACAGCACCATGCTTGGTGACCAGCTTGTGCCCAGGGAGGGCCAGCATGGTGTATGGTACTGGGGAACAAACCTTGGTCCTTGCACTTGCTTAGGCAGGTGTTTAGACCACTAAGCTATCTCCATGGTCCCCAACAACCATTGTTGAATTCCTGTTATTTTGTTTAGTGAAATTCTGTATGGTTTATAATGTTTTCTTTAAACTGTTTAAAAAGTCTTTTCAAAAAATAAATTAACAAAATACAAAAACAAATGAAAAACCCAAAGAAATTGGATCAGATGATCTAAACCCTGACACTCTGGGGTGCATGTCCGTTGCTGTTTCCCTGCTGTGGAACTGAGCATTTAGCTTGTTTCTGAGCAAGGTGCTTAATACCTACACATTTACTAGAAAGGAGCTTCTCGTTGATGACATCTCTGGTTATCACGGTTCCCCTCGCCAGGTGGTGGGGCCAGGCTGGTCCGGCCAGGTGCCTCTGCATTCTCATCTGGTGGGGAGGCGTCCTGATGACCGGGGCCCTCTCAGGACTGTGCCAGGGAGATAGCGAATGTATACAAGGGGTCAGTGAGTGCCTGCTGCTGAGGCTCCTGTGGCCCTCCTGGGTTAGGGGCCACCGCAGACCAAAACTTAATCTTGCAAAAACCTCTTGCACTTTCTTCTACTATTCCAGCATTAAAGAAACATCTCTGACCAAAACAGTAACACAGACACCCCCAAAAGCCCTAGCACAACCATGAAGCTTTTGTACGAATGGAACTGTTGGAAGGGAGAGTCCAGGCTCTCTTTGACTGGGACCTAGACCGGCAGACCAGTGTGTAGACTTACGAGGAGTGTGGTGGTCTAGTTGAGCTCCTATGTGGGAGGACCATGCCATATTATGACCAGGTTTAAGAACAAGAGCTTTAAGTTGATGAAGGGAACTCTCAGTCCACTCTAAATCCAAATCCAAACGCACAGGCTCCGTTTGCAAATTGGAATCTGAGTCACATCCCTTTGGGCTTGGCCTATCCCTTATCCCTAATCAGCACTAGTCAGCCCAGGTGCCTAGTGGGGCTGCCAGAGTGGCACATGCCACTAGCAAGGTAAGGATTTGTCTTGAGGGACACAAGTGACTGTCCTCCAGCAGGAAGTGTTTGGCCCCCTCCATGGCAGTGAAGTAGGTTCCGACTAAAGGACCTAAGTGAATGAGGGGTGTAGGGGAATCGCTCCACCGAGCAGGACGAGTAGGGGCTTTCAACACAAAGCTCTAAGGCTTGGTGGGCAATGGTGGGCCAGGCTGTGGGAAATCCTCTCTATGGGCAGAGAAACACACTCCTTGCACCCATCAGCCTGGGCCATGGAACCATGCTCTACGAATCCAAAGGCTTGACACAGAGGCGCACTATCCTCTTGATGTCTGGCTGGGTCCACTGAGTGGTACTTGTGCTGTTCTCATCTGAACTGGTGTGGCTGTAGCCACCCAGCTGCTGGCCTGGGCCTGGAAGGCTTCAGTGAGCCTCACTCTGGAGTCTGGAGCTTGTCTCACTCCATACATGCACTGTGCAGCCTTTTCAGGCCTCCCTGCATCACAAGGCCAAGGCAAGAGGGTGAACAGGAAGATGCGGGACTAAGAAGTTGCATCAAGCCAGGCCACATTTCTTCTGAGCATGCTGTTGGCCAAAGCAAGCCCGAGGGATACGTGAGATCTGGTGGGCGACGATGTGGATGTCATCTCCTGATGGAAGGAGAAAGAGAACAAATGTAAGGAGGCGTGGTCACAGAGGCCTGGTGTAGTGCAGACACCAGTGTGCACATCTGGCACTCATGGGACGCTGTGTGGCCCGGATGCAAGGGGCTGCAGAAAAGCCCCGCCTTCTCGCTTCCCTGAGAGCTCTCTTGCATGTCTTTATGCACATCATCTTCTAGAGTTGACTTTCATTTTCCTTTCCACAAAGGTCACAGCCCACACCTGGCTTCTGGGTTGGGTGGGGGGCTGCGGAGGCCTGAGGAGGCCTGCAGGGCAGTTGATGCTGAGACCTAGGCTTCCCGCAGGGACAGCAGCGAGGAAGAGCTACGCGTGGCCGCTTTATCCTCCACAAGCTCAGCGGTTAGATAATGCAGCCCTTCTTTACTGGGGCGGAATAAATAAATCTGACAGAGACCAGGCGTCTTGCGTGAGTGCCGCTCCCCGAGCTGGGAGGCAGCCTGACTGAGGAGAGGCATCCCTCGGGCCGCCGCTGCTGAGGGTGCCTCAGATGCAGCATGTAGGCCCCTGGCACTGGGCGCCTCCCGGCAATGCTGAGGGTGAGGCTCGCATGGAAAGGCCCCTCAGCATTCCAGGGTGCTCACAAGCAGCCTTGATGAGGAGTCCTAGTTTGCACCCAGCAGAAGAGGAAGGAGCGCTTGGCCACGTGGCGGGGCGTGTTCTAAGCACAGCAACAGGCAAGGGCCAGGGCCAGTGCTCGTCTGTCCTGGCACAGGTCTGTATCATGTATGTGCGCATGTACATGATGTATGTCTGCGTACATGATACAGAAAGGATGTATAACGTGGGCTCCGACGGCCTTGGGAATAGGGCCTGAAGAACGCACAGTGCTTGCCTGGAGCTCACGGAACGCTGTGACAGTCCATGTCGTGGAGATGCAGGCGGAGGAGCCTGTGCCGAAGGCCTGGAGGAGCTGGAGAGAGCATCGGAGGGGGCCTGTGGAGACAGGAGCTCCTCCACGGGAGCGGCCGACTCCCTGCTCCTTTCCCTCCGCTCCCTCCAGGCCACAGTCCTATGGTCAGTGTCCCCCGGGGGGTGGTCCTCCAGCCTCAGTTTTCGGCCCACAGGTCAGTCCCTCGCTGACGCACTGGCACTGCGTGGCTCTGGTTTGTCAGTCTGCTCCAGGTGCAGCGCAGCCCTCCGCACCCATCGGGCCACCGTCCACTCACTTCCCCTGGCTTCGCGCACCGGTGGCTTCCTCCTACCGACCGCCATGTTTTCCTTTTCTTCTGAATGCTCGCGGCTTCCTACTTTCATGCCGCCCAGCTGACACACGTCATGGTTTGCGCACATTCTCCCTGCTTGCTGTCCCCAGGGGCTAGCTCTGTGCCAATGCCACCACAAGCATCACGCTGCCTTTAAAACACCTAATGCAGCTTTCTCTTATAAGCCGCACAGGACTCCAGTTAGCTGCCGCGTCTTGGGGACAGTTCTGGCAGGGCCAGGAGCGCGGCTCCGCATTTTCCTGCAACAAGGTGGATTCTTCCAGGAGAAGGTCAAGCTCACTCGAGGGGGAGGGCGAGCTCTTCCTGCGCGTGCAGGGCGCCACAAAACTGCGAGCCGCTTGCAGAATTGAGTAAAACCTGGGTGGTTGGGCCTGGTCCAAGGCCTGCAGGGACCTGTGGGACAGCTTGAGGAGGAGGACTGGGCGCGCGAGGCCTTCCCTCATTGCTGCCTCTGGGGAGGGCAGTCGCTGGATTCCCGCTGTCTCAAAGTCGCT
The DNA here is from genome assembly GCA_002564285.1 of Tympanoctomys barrerae. NCBI lineage: Eukaryota > Metazoa > Chordata > Mammalia > Rodentia > Octodontidae > Tympanoctomys > Tympanoctomys barrerae. Next base: position 8,337 of record NDGN011479857.1, read on the forward strand.
GCTTTGTAGCTTGCCAGAAGAAGCAGTGAACGGACTGAAGGGCCACGAATGAAAACGGGGAAACTTCCAAGATATGCAGCAGATTTGGGGTGACAGCACGCAGGAGACTCAGCGGTTAAGGAAAGCCCCAAAGTGGATGCAGGACTCGAGTGAATGCAGATGCCAAGGCCAGCATGCAGCCAGCTGGCGTAGGACGTGCGCCACTCCAAGAGAACGTGCGCCATGTCAGGAGAACGTGCGCCACGACAGGGGAACGTGCTCCACGTCAGGAGAACGTACGCCACGTCAGGAGAAAGTGCGCCACGTCAGGAGAACGTGCCTCACGTCAGGAGAATGTGCCCTACGTCAGGAGAACGTGCTCCTCAACAGGAGAACGTGCGCCATGTCAGGAGAAAATGCTCCACAACAGGAGAACGTGCGCCACGTCAGGAGAACGTGCGCCACGTCAGGAGAACGTGCGCCACGTCAGGAGAACGTGCCTCACGTCAGGTGAACATGCTCCACGTCAGGAGAACGTGCTGCACGTTAGGGATCATCAGAGAAATGAATATCAAATAATAATGAGCTGTCACCTCCCACCTGCCAGGATGGCTGTTAGCAAAGACGCCAGTGACCACAACTGTGGGAAGGATGTGGAGAAACAGGAACGCTGTGCACTGCGGCACAGACCACGGAAAGCGTGTGGAGCTTCTTCTGCAAATTAAAAGCAGGCCCAAGGGCAGGGGAGATGGCTCAGTGGAATAAGTGCTTCCCTGGTAAGCCCAGGGCCTGAGTTCAATCCCCGGTTCCGAAAAAACAAAAACAAAAACAAAAACAAAGCAGGCCCATAATCCGATACAGCAGTCCCGCTTCAGGGCATTTCTTCCCAAGAACTGAAGTCAGTGTCTTGCGTGGCGCCAACCCTGCCACGTTCACTGCTGCAACACCACAGTGTGAGCCACATGCCCACCAGTTGGTGAGTGGACAAAGCCAGCTGGTCCCTGGCCACAAGGGATCCTTACCCAGTGGGGAGAGCTCACGAGGAGACTTCTCATCACACCAAACTGAAAAAGAAAGCAAAGGAAGAGAAGAGAAGTAATTTCCAGGCAACGATGGGCTGTCCTGGTCCTTGCTTCCTAAATGTCCCGTGGTTCTCCACGGGGTGGGGGCGAGTGGCGTCCTGCAACCGACCAGCGTGAGGGATTTTTCAGAGCCAAGCTGTGTGCAGAGAGGAAAGGTGTCATGCTCAGGGCATGGATCCTGGGTGTCGTCACAGTCCTGGCCTTGAGGTGGTCACCCAGGGCGATGGACCTTGTCACCGAGGGCCTGGCCGCTTTCCTCCAGAGTGGAGAGAACTGTGAGATGCCCACACCTCTCTGCCCTGGGTCTGCAGGAGTGTCAGACTATGGGTAAGAAACCAAGAGCTTGTGGGTCACTGAGGAACATTTGCCATCTGAGTTACTGCTTTCTTGTGAGCAGGTAATTGTGAAGACTTTCTCAGTGTTTTCGTGTTATATTTTTTAGTGTCTGTTTTCAGATGTGAGCACATAGTGTCGCTTCTCAAGTGGGTCCCTTCCAAGTGGAGCATCTCGACTTGGGCATGTCTGTGTGGGTCTTGTCCTATAAACGATGCCTCCTTCTCCCTGCTGTATGGCCTGTCTGGGCGTGTGCGCCTGTGCTCTCATCCAGCTTGCGTGCACATCACTGAGGAGGCAGCTGGCGAGGCTCACAGAGCGGACCATGTGAACTAGGCCCACTGCATACCTCAGCGTAAGCTCCTGCCTCTTCTCACACCCTGGGCTCATCTGTCTGATGATTTTCTTTGCAAGCCTCTGGTAGGAGTCCTTAGCTGAATCCCCACTCAGCCAGTTTGGATGGCCCAGCCCAATAGCCAAGTTCTCAGCATGCTGGAGGGTACCATGAGGAGTCTTGTTCCTGTCTAAGTCCAGGCTGAGCTTTCCAGTACAGTCCAAGAAGCCTTGGTCCTGTGTAAAGCTTTCTCATTTACCTAAAACCTAAATGCAATGGTTTGAGTTCTACAGAGCAGGGCTTCCCAAACCTAAGTGCTCCTGGGAATCTCAGGAAATCTGAGCCCCAGGGCTGTCTTCCTGAATGTCCCCAGACATGCAAGGCATACTTGGGGGAGGGGGCTGGACGAAAGAGGGAGGGCCTTGGCCAAAGGGCCTCTCCCACCCACACAGGGCTCCACACCCGCAGGTCCAAGGGCTGCAGCCTCTCCCTGGCCAGCAGGAGCTAAGTGAAGCTGAGGAAGGGACTCTGCCCACAGCAGAAGGGATGCCTCCAGGGAGCACAGGTGACAGAGATGTCACCCCACTGACATAGGACTCTTTCTCTGGCTGGCTCTGCCCACACAGCAACAGTGGCAGGGGCAGTCAGCTAGGAGTCCTTACGCTGCGTCTTTAGTTCATCCATCAACACCAGTCACTTGGTAAGAATAGGCGCAATTATTTGGAGAGGTTTATAAATAAGCCTCTCTTTCCCTATCACTGGAACTTAAAAATAGTTTCTTTCATAAGTGTAAATGTCTTTGGCTTTGCCAAAAAAGCTTTTAAATTTTTTTGTGGGGGAGGAGGGGACTCTATACTTGTGTGATGCTGAACCAGTTGGAAAATAGAAAAAAAAAAAAAAAAAAAAAAGGATGAACATGTGGACTATTTGCCTCTATGCCAAAGAACCTGACTTGACCCTCCTACTTGGGGCAAAATTAGTTTTGGCCTTGGTGCACTAGCGTGAAGCTTCAGTCTCTCCCTCCTACACTCAGCATCCCTGCTACAAATGGCCTTTTCTGTGCCACTTCTTTTCTTCCAGGAGCTATAAAATTTGGCAAAATCACGAAAATGGTTGCAAACTAAGAAACAGCTGCAGCTGTCTAAGCATTTGCTTGGATTTCACTACTGTGGTCACCACCAGCTACATTAGAGGCTGTGTCTCCTCACTGTCCTCTACCCAGCAGCAGCAGCTTCGGGTCGCCGACCTTTGCTCTCCCTGCTCCTTCCCACAGGAGGACTCCCAGGCCCAGCGTCTTGTCCACCTCAGGTGTCTCTGCGTGGCTCTGTGAGATCATACCCCACCTAGCCCCCCAGGTCCTCAAGAGTACCACAGCCACCTCTGCTTCCTCACGCTTCCATGAGGCCCTCGGGCTCCAGTCTCACTGTGAAGCAATCAATGACCAGCAAACAATGCTCAGGTGACGAATGTCACTGCCAACTAACAAGACCTGCAGAAAGCTGTCGCCTCTGTGGACGTGACCTTCACAGAAACTTGTTTTCAAAGTTCCCATTTTCATATTCTGGCAGCCTTGAAACAGGTTTGGTGGCTTTGAACGTATGCTCAAAACTCCTTGGTAAGCCTCCCGGAAGCTCCAGTGCGCAGGTGCAGCCGGGTGGCCTCCTGCACGAGGGGTGCTCTCGGGGACGTGTGGCCCTGAGGAGGTCTTCTGGCAGCATCCTCACCCTCACTTGCTGTTCCTCACTGACCTCTCATTCTGGACAAGCCTGCTGCCCCCCTGCATGCACACCACAAGAAGGGGGCCCCACCAACAGGGGGAGCCCAGGCCCAGCTCTCTGGGAGAGAGCTGTCCTGGAGGCAGACCTCCCAGCCCACGTGGCCCTCCATGGCCTGGCCCTGGACCTCATCTGAACAGAACCTCAGAAGAGACTGCACACAGAACCCCCCATGCCTCAGGCTCCTCACCTACAAAAGCTCTGCATCGTGCAGCTCGGGGCTGATTTCCTGTGATGACTGATGTGGAGCTCATACATATCCTCCTCAGGGGAGCAGTGACTGGGCGGTGGGGAGCCTGCACACTCAGGAAGGGCACATGCTGGGCGGTGGGGAGCCCGCGTACTCGGGAA
>NDGN011479859.1:0-19445 GCA_002564285.1 Tympanoctomys barrerae
TGAGACCCTATATCAAAAAAATGGCCTGGGGAATATAGTTTAGTGTGAAAGCCCTGGGTTCAATACCTGGTACCTCAAGAAAACAAACAAAAATCTCATTATGGCCTCATAACCTCTGTGATAAGGGAAAAAAAAAATTCCAGTGAGAAATCTTCCTTGTCACTGAGTATCCTGGAGTCAGTCACTGGGTGTCTCTGGGCTCCAGTTCCTTCCGGCTTGAGTGGGAAGGAGAGGGCCAGGAAGTGAAGGAGGAGGTTGAAACAGCTGATAATGAGACCTGGGATTGTGTTCTTGAGGGGATGGGAAAGAAGAACTTGCGGTAGGGCCAGGGGGTGCAGGAGATCTTTCTGGGGCACACCACTAAGTGAGGATATTTCTAGGCACAGCCCCAGCCTAGAAGGTGGATTTCTGTCTCCTTGCTGGTGGCCACTCTGGAAGTCCTAAGGAGACCTGTCTCCTCCCTGGGTTGGCCAGCACAGGAGGTGGAACACAGGGCTGGACTCTCAGTAGGCTCTGGGGCTGAATGCCCTGAGGTATTCCAAGGAGACCCCTGTGTGCCAAGCCAGCCCAGTGCCTTTCCCTCTTAGGCACCAGAACCAGGTTGGGACATGGATATGGATTTCCTGCTCCAGTTGCTCAGCTTCGCCTCAGTCTTTTCCTCAGGTAAGCTGCGACCAGTGCTCGGTTTCCAGGGCTCTGCCAGCGGAGGTTCAGCCCCAGCAGCCTGGACCAGGCCTGGCGAGGTCTGACTGCTGCAATTGGGGAAAGACACAGGGAGGTAGCAGCAGGGAAGAGAAGGGCCAATGTCCCTCTGGAAGCTACCCTGCCAAGCTTCTGCCAAGCTGTGGGGCAAGGGTACCCCCACCTTGGTGCACCGAGAGAGGCTATCTGTGCTACAGGGTGTTGTGGGGTCAGGGCAGGGTCTGGGATCCTATCTGGGGCACCTTTCTGGAGCACATGGGTCCCCAGACCATATCATCCTCCTCTTTGCCCCATCACTCTTCCCACAGGCCAGCCCTCATGGGGCGTCTCCAGTCCCAATGGCGTGCAGGGTGTGAAAGGTTCCTGCCTTCTCATCCCCTGCACCTTCAGCTTCCCCGCCAGTGTGCAGGTGCCCGATGCCATCACTGCCATCTGGTACTATGATTACTCAGGCAAAAGGCAGGTGGTGAGCCACTCAGCCAACCCTGAGCTGGTGGAGTCACACTTCCGTGGCCGTGCACAGCTGCTTGGAGACATGAACCACAAAACATGCACCCTGCAGCTGAGCGACCTGAAGCCTGAGGATGCTGGTGCCTACAACTTCCGCTTTGAGATCAGCGAGGGCAATCGCTGGTCGGACCTCAAAGGCACCTCGGTCGCTGTGATAGGTAAGGATGGGGTGTTCTGGCTGCAGCCTGGCTGCCTAGCTCACAGCCTCATCCTTGTCCCATCTCATCCTGGCCGTTGATGGCTTGGCCCCAGACCCATCCTGCTTCCTCCTTGCAGCCTTTCCTGCCCTTGAGGTCTCTGGACTGGAGCTTATCCCTCACCTGGGGTTGCTAGGGCAAGAGCTCGCAGGTGTTGCAGAGGGAGGGGGTGGTGGTGGTTCTGAGCTCTCCTGTCTTTGTCCTCAGAGATGCCCCAGGAACCCATCATCACCTCACCCAAAGAGCTGCTTGAGGGCACAGAGGTGACCTTCAACTGCTCCACACCCTACGTGTGTCTGCAGAAGCCTGTCAGCCTGCAGTGGCAGGGTCAGGACCCCACTCGCTCTGTCATCTCCAACATCCAGAAGCTTGACCCTACAGATGGCATCAACCACATAGAGACCCTCCACATGGCCCTGTCCTGGAAGGATCATGGTGGGGCCCTGTTCTGTCAGCTCTCAGTGGCCAACCTCATGAGCCAAAGTCAGCTCTATCTCCATGTGCAGTGTGAGTGTCTGGGGAGGGACACCTGGGAGCAGCTTCCTTTCTGATGCCAAGCTGGACACACTCAAGCCTCTAGACACAGTGGGTGGCTCTTCTCCAAGCCAGAAGAGCCAGGCACAATGGCTCTCTTCTACCTTTGATGGCTTTAAGGGGGCTTGTCTGTGAGGCCTGGAGGAGCAGAAAGAGGGAGACGCAAGAGGTTCCATGGAGCTTTGGGGGTCGGTGGCAAGTACCCCAGAGTTTAGCCTCTCTCTAGAGGATGCTGAGGAGCAGATCGCACTCTTGTTGTAAACTGCTTGTGGCAGGGGCCTGACTGAGTAAGTGGAGAAAGCTCAAGACTCCCCCATGAGTCCCACCTCCTCCCAGCTCAGGCAAATGGGTACCTGTTCCACAGAGGCGGCTGCTCCCAGGCCAGCCGCTGGACTCCTGCAAAGACAGGGCTGGTGTTTTCCCACTGGTAGAATGTAGTTAATGATACATTGCTTTTCTGTCATGGAGCTGGAGGAAAATGAAGGAAGGTAGAAGGGTGCTTGGCACTGGGAAACATGAGCTTTTCTTAGCATATTTGCATAGAGGCCTTGGAACAGATTTGAAGAATCAATTTCTTACTATTGTGGGTCCCTTCCTTACCAACTAGTCACTTCTTCTGAGAGCTAATCTGATGCTCCCTTTAGCCTCCCCTCCATTTGGGGGCTGGTCTCTTTTCGACAGCAACCACAGGCCACTAAAACTGTGTAGGCCTGTGACCCTCTCCATGCCTTTACCTCGAACAGAATGGGACAGTGGGCAGTGCTGTGAAGCTGAAGGCTGCATGAGCAAGCACTGACCAGTTAACAGAGTCTAGGTGGTGAAGAATGGAAGCAGCTGGGGTAGGAGGGGTGGCTGCCCTGGACACAGGCCGCTTGAGTCTGATGTTTTCCCTGGGTAGCCTTCCTTAGAACAGAGCTTTGAAAGATGGGGAGAAGTGTTCCCATCCTGTCCTGCCTTGTAACTCACTCGACATCCCCATGGGGCCTTGCAGATGCCCCCAAGGGCGTGGAGATCCTCCTCAACCCCTTGGGCCAGAACATCCTTCCTGGAAGTCTGGTCACACTCACCTGTCAAGTGAACAGCAGCTACCCCACTGTTAGCTCCGTGCAGTGGCTCAAGGACGGGGTGCACCTCAAAGCCAATGGCCCCATGCTGCAGTTGTCCCAGGCAGCCTGGGAGGATTCTGGTGTCTACACCTGCCAAGCCGGAAATACAGTGGGCTCCTCGGTCTCACCACCCATCAGCCTCCATGTCTTCAGTGAGTACTGGGGGAGCAGGATGGAGTCTAGGCAGGGAGAGGTATGGCCAGGTGGCATAGAGACCCAGTTCTGCCTCCATGTGAGACAGATGTCACCCCCTTGCTGAGAGGTGGGATGTCAGGAGGACCCTGGTAGGTAGAATGGGGAGGTGCAGGGTGACTCTAAGCACCTGCATGGGAGGTGGAGACAGTAAAGTAGAATCTGCAGATATTCACGCTGAACAGCTGCACCCCAGGATTGTGGGAGTCACTGAGGAACCTCTCAGTATGCCTTGTGTTGCTCTCACAGTGGCCAAGGTCAAGGTGAGTCCATCAGGCCCCATCCTGGAGAACCAGACAGTAACACTGACCTGCGACACACCCAAGGAGGCGCCCAGTGAGCTCCGCTACAGCTGGTATAAGAACCAGGTCCTGCTGGAGAACGCCCACACCCCTACCCTCCGACTGCACTCAGCCACCAGAGCTGATACTGGCTTCTACTTCTGTGAGATGCAGAACGCCCTGGGCAGCGTGCGCTCTGGCCCTGTCAGCGTGCTGGTCAGCCGTAAGTGGCCAGGGTGGTGGCAGTGGACACCGCGGGGCAGGACAGGAGAGTGGAGTGTTGCCAGAGTCTGGGGCCCTGGCATGGAAGTGGAGGCCACTTTACCCAGATGGTAAACCAGGTGGATTCTGTGGCCCAGTGGCCTGCAACTCATGGTCCAGCTGTTTACGCCTGGGCAAGGCTTTGGCCTCCCTGGGCCTCAGTTGCCTCCTACTTTTCAAAACAGTTTATTTCCAGCTGGGGATATAGCTCAGCTCAGTCGTGCTTGTCTAGCATGTGTGAGGCCCAGAGTTCGATGTCCAGTAATGGGAAAAAAGTTGTACTTGGAAATAAGTTCAAACTTATGAACATTGTAAGAATAGTACGAACAATTATCACATACCTTTAACCTAGATTCTCTAAATATATTTTGGTTCATTTATTTCACCCTTTCACTCTCAGTCCCTCCCTCTCTGTCTCTCTCCTACTGCTTAGCCTGCCTTAAGCACGCATGCTCAGTGCACTTACATTAGCTTATGGTTTGGCAGGGACAGCTCACACATAACCTGCTTCAAAGAGTTGTGTGGCTCATGAATGAAGAGTTGTGTGGCTCATGTAATTTATTGAATACCTGTGCCAGTGGCTTGTCCTTGGGGTCAAGTGGGTGAGCAGGACCTCAGACAGTACCCTCACCAAGAAACTTGAGACAGGACCAAACCACAAATCACTAGCCAGAGAAAAGGTAAACACTTAAACTTCAAGCCGGTTGTGGTGGTGCATACCTATCATCCCAGCGCTCAGGAAGCAGAGGCAGGAGGGTTGGGGTAAGTTCAAGGCCAGCCTGGACTACATGGCAAGACACTGTCTCAAAAAAGCAAAAACAAGATCAAACCCAAAACTATCTCAAATTTCAAAGTAGAGTTTCCATAGAACATGTGTTGCTTTTATGTCCGTGTAAAGCTGGGAAAAAAGGAGGTGGAACCATGTAAGTTGAGGACAGTCTACATTCCTGTTCCTGAGCGTCAGACATGGAGCCTCTTTGCCTCTGACTTCCTTGCATGTACTTCTCAAGACCTTTCCTGTATATCATTCCAGTACAAGAGCCACGATCAGGAAATGTGATACTGGTCCAAGACTAAGCAACAGCACTTGTCCAGACTTTAGTGATTGACCCATAATGTCCTTCATAGCATTTTTTCCTCTAGTCCAGGAGCCAATCCAGGTTCACACATTTAGGGCTGGATCCTTGTGTCTCTGTGTGCTATGTCCTGTCCCCTGTGGACGTTTCCTCAGTCTTTCCTTATCTTTTATGACGCTGAAACTTGAAGGGCACAAGGCTAACCTTTGATTTACATTTGTTTGAGACTCTGCCCTTTGTTACTCTGTGTGTCTGTCATTCTGTTGAAAGGCCCACATATTGTTGGTCCCATACTGGTAATGTCCCCTTGGATTGCTTGCTTAAGGTGCCTGGTCCCTATTGGCTTTCCCATCTTAGAAGTGGGGTCCTGACCTGCCCCTGTAGAGCAGCTGTAAGGATTGATGGGATAATACAGGGACTTTCCAGCAAGGAGCTCCTGGACAGTCCTCTTTTCAGGGCATTCTGGTACAAAAAGGCCCAGGAACATAGGTTCTGATATGGGACCCGGAAGCACTGTTGAGGGTGACAGGTCCACCTCTGGTCTTCACACAGACCCACCCCTCATCCCAGACCTGAGTGGCTTTCTAGAGACGCAGGCCAGGCTCGTGGGCATCCTCCAGTGCTCCGTGGTCAGTGAACCCCCAGCCACGCTGATGCTGTCCCACGGGGACCTCACTGTGGCCTCCAGCTCAGGGGAGAATGATTACAACCCCCGCTTCACCATCTCCTCGGCTCCCAACTCCCTGCGCCTAGAGATTCGAGACCTACATGCAGCTGACAGTGGGGAATACAAGTGCACAGCTGCCAACTCCCTTGGAAACTCAACCTCCACCCTGGACTTCCATGCCAATGGTAAGAGGGCGCAGATGGTGTGGACTGTGCACGTGCATGTGCATGTGCCTGTGTGTCAGGAGTCCCAAATAGGAGGCCTGCTCTGGCCTCTTCCACAGGTTCCTGTTCAGATGCCAGTTATCAGATTAGTACTATGCCTTAGTTACTGCAGATTGTTCAGGCCCACAGTCCTCCAAATGAGTGTATGACAATGGCTAAATAAAAAGATGCAAATGGAGTGATTTCAGGGCCCCAGGAGGATCAAAGCCCTCTCACAGAATTTGAGATTCCCTCAGGGGAAAGATCAAGCTGTGATCATGTCTTATGACTCTTCTCAACAGCAACCACAGGCTTTACCACCTCACAGAATGGTGGGTGGCTTCACACACCATTACAGGACTCAGTAGGGACCAGTGACTCACAGAGGGTCACTTACTATGAGTCCACTGCCCGTCTCCAGACAAGGAGCCTAAGCCTTGGGCAGACTCACAAGTAACTATGAAGAGCCCTTTGGTTAATTTAAGTCTGGCCCGAGCTGCTTTGTTGTGGTCTCCATCACTCTTCCTTCTAGGAGTCCAGGGTCTGTGCTAGGAGTTAGATGAAAGAGGCAGAATAGAGAAGTGGGGTGCCCTTCCCTCCTTCTGAGGCCATGATAGACACAGCCTCATAACAATCAGTCAAACCAGGATTTTGGCACAAGCTAAGCTGTGGCTCAGAATCCTCAGTTGTGCCACAGACAGCTACTACCAGAAGGTCCAAATTGGTATTCGAGGCTGAACCCTCCTGATCCACCACCAGCTTAGACCTGGCTACAGTCATAGGGCATGAGGCGAAAACTCGTGCTGCAGGTGGTGGGTGGGGTGAGGCCCTGCAGTCTCCCCAGCTTCCTCCCCTCTCTTGTAGCCGCCCGGCTCCTCATCAGCCCAGCAGCCGAGGTGGTAGAAGGGCAGGCTGTGACTCTGACCTGCAGGAGTGGCCTGAGCCCAGGGCCAGACACCCGCTTCTCCTGGTACCTGAATGGGGCGCTGCTCCTCGAGGGGCCCAGCAGCAGCCTCCTGCTCCCTGCGGCCTCCAGCACCAATGCCGGCTCTTACCACTGTCGCGCCCAGGACGGCCATGGCACCAGCGGCCCCTCCATGCCTACTGTCCTCACTGTGCTCTGTGAGAAGCCTTACCCAGTCACACCCACTGTGGGGAGGGTCACCTGGGACACCAGCAGTAGCCCCGGCTCCTCCAGCCCACTTGACTCCATCCTGCCCTGGGGACCGAAGAAAAAGTGTGGTCATAGGCAGACCACCGAGACCTTCCCACTCAGGGCTGAAATCGGCACCAGGAGGCTGGGGCCACCTCTACTTCTCTGTTTCTTGGCCTCCAAACATGGCCCACTTGCCCCTCTTCTCAAAGATATTCTGACCCCCCTTCATTCTTGGGGGGTAGGGTGTAGGACAACAAACTCCTATAGATGTGTACATGCCCTACAGACTGGGCCCCCAGGGCTCCTGTAGATATTAAGAAAGAAGCCCTTGGCACTGGACAGACCAGGCCCTCTCCATCCTGCCACAGGCAGATACCCTGAAGTGGCCAGGGGCTGAGTCCTATTCAGGGAACATTTAAGTTCCAGAAAACCTCCTGGCACACAGGTACAGGTCCTGCCTCAGGAGTAGTTGAGACTTACAGCCATGTAGCACATACTTCCCAGCTAGAAAACCACTCCCCTTCTTCCAGGAAGGGTCACCCAGCACCAGGGCCCTGGTCCAGTTTCCCTTTGGCCATGCACAGCCTGCACAGCTGGTTATGGCTGCTCTGGGTCTATGCCTTTGTCTGGTGTGCTCTGGGCACCCATCCTGGAGTGGACGTGGCGCCTGGCAGGGGCCTTGAGGTGAGGGCCCTGCTCTTCCTTCCACAGATCCCCCACACCAGCCCACACTCACTGTGCGCCTGGAATTAGATGCAGCTGGAGCTGAGGCTGGGCGGCGTGGCCTCCTACTGTGCCGTGTGGCCAGTGACCCACCTGCCCATCTACGGCTGCTCCATGGGGGTCATGTTGTGGCCACATCGTCTGTGGGAGGCTGTGGCACCTGTGGGGGTTGCTCCCCACGTACAAAGGTCACCAAGGAGCCCAACCTGCTTCAGATGGAGATTCCCAACCCAATGCTGGAGGATGAGGGCATGTACCTGTGCGAGGCCAGCAATGCTCTGGGCAACGCCTCAGCCTCAGCCACCTTCAATGCCCAGGGTGAGCGGTAGGGTCTATACCTCTGTAGCCCTCGGGCCTTCCTTCTGGTCCCTGGCTGGGGTGGAGGTGGTCAGAGCAAGGGCTGTCTCCAGTGAGCCTGTGTCTCCTGCTCTGCAGCCACTGTCCTGGTCATCACCCCATCTGACTCACTAGAAGAGGGCACAGAGGCCAACCTGACTTGCAGCGTGAGCCGGGAAGGCACTGACCAACCTGCCAACTTCTCCTGGTTCCGGAATGGGGCGTTGTGGACTCAGAGTCCCCAGGAAACTGTGAGGCTGCCATCTGTGGCCAGGACTGAGGCTGCCCCGTATGCCTGTCAACTCATCACTGAGATTGCCACGCTGCCCTCCGCCCCTGTGTTCCTGAATGTGCTCTGTGGGTGCCAGGCAGGGCAGCAGGGTGCTGGGGGTAGCTCTGGAGCACACTGGGTAGGGCTGGGGTGTTGGGAGGGCAAAGCCTGGCTGGGCCTAGGCTTTTGTGTGTAGGGGGAGGGGACATAGTGTGGTAGGGTGGGCTGGGCTGCAAAAGCCTGAGCTCCCTGTTCCTACAGATCCCCCAGACCCTCCAAAGCTGTCAGCCCTCCTGGACATGGGTCAGGGTCACATGGCCATGTTCATCTGCACTGTGGATAGCCATCCCCTGGCTCAGCTGTCCCTGTTCCACGGAGACCACCTTCTGGCCACCAGCCTTGGACTCCAGGTCCCATCCCATGATAGGTTCCAGGCCAAGGCCACCCCCAACTCCCTGCAGCTGGAAATCCGAGAACTGGCCCTTGGGGACTCTGGTCACTATCACTGTGAAGCTACAAATGTTCTGGGATCTGCCAACACCTCACTCTTCTTCCATGTCTGAGGTAAGCGTGTGTCCTTTGATGACGGTAGACCCTAATACCAGGGGGCTATTTGGCCAGATGTTGAGTTGTATTTGTGCTGTGGATTTTGCACAGAAACGGAAGTCTTTCTCTTTTTCATCCAGGCAGCCTCCCTTTTCTTCCTGGTAGATATTTTTGCCTGTCATTACTACAGCAGCCACTGGGAGGCAGTGGCAATTGGGCTAGGCAGCTGGTTTAGTTAGCACACTTCTGACATAACTTATTTGTTAATAATATAATTGTGTTGTAAGTATAGTAAAAATTATCATAAAAGCTTAATATACACATGTATTATGCACATATATGTATGAATGCATATACATATTCATATTGTATTCATATTCTTCTGTACACAAAGACTCCTCGAGCAAATAAGCAACAAAAAAGGAAAGGTAATACCCAGAAAGTGAACATGCTTCCTTTCCTATAACAATTAGCAGTGGCCAGTTTTGGACATTTACTTTGGACCTTTGTTCTGTGTATCTTTTTTTGTTTGTTTGTTTTTGTTTTTATATTTTAGGGAAGGGTCAACAGGGTGTTCAAGGGCTCATTACTAGATCATACTTGTAGTGATTCTCCGGTTTTCAGCCTCCCAAAGAGCTGGGATTACAGGCACATGCCACCACGCCCAATCTCAATTGTCACCTCAGCCTGCCCCGGGGGCAGGGCCAGCACGGCAGGCCAGGGGATTGAACGCCGGCCCCTGCGCTTGCTGGCTCTATCTTTTCTTATTTATAATATTCATTTCAAAGGCAGAGACATGGAGTGGCAGTCTTTCTCAGGAGCTCACTGTGTGGTGCATGATCTGCAGGCCCCGCTAACCCTGGACTAATGTAGTCTGGGTCTCCGTATGACATGTGCTCTTGTTTTCCACCCCATGCTGTTTTGTCACTATCGATCCTCATTTCCTGCTGCACGGCTGGGGACTGACAAGGACCTACCCGGGCCTGTTTCCCTGGCTCTTGTGCCTGGCTCTTGTAGCCTGGATCTGGGTGCAGAGTGGGCTAAAGAGGGCTGGAAGAACTCCAGGCTGCACAGCTCCCACCTGCTCCTCAAGCCCTCAGCCATTGGACACTATTCATGGTCAGGATGGTGGCCTTCAGCTTGACCTGAACCCCTCCTATTTCAGTGCTTTAAGGGTTGGACCAATATTTGTCAAGAGCTCACACATGCAGGTGTCACAAAATCCTGGTTCCCATAGACACAGAGTCCTGTGGGTGGGATGTGATTGGCAGAACAAAACCATAACTCCAGTTGGTGGGCAGTGAGTGCCAAGCAGGACAGAGCTGCTATAAGTGGGTTGGGAGCAGAAACAGCAGAGACATACGGCTGAAGCTGGGCAGCGGTCTAAGGAGAGCCTTCGGGGACACAAGGGTGGGGTCATGAGGTCTTGCGCAGCCAGGCATGCAGTCCTAGACTGCTGGAATTGTACAAAGGCCATACCTGCCTTGGTCTCTCCCTGCAGAAGCCTGGGTCCAAGTCTCACCATCCTCTGAGCTCCAGGAAGGCCAGAATGTGGTCCTGAGCTGCCTAGTGCCCACGGGGGTCCCTGAGGAAGCTTCGTACCTCTGGTTTCGGGATGGCCAGCCCCGCCATGAGTGGACATCGGCCATGCTGCGCATTCCAGCCATAACTCTGAAGCAAGCTGGTGCCTACCACTGCCAAGTTCAGGCCCCAGGCTCAGCCACCAGTCTGGCTGCCCCGGTCAGCCTGCATGTGTCCTGTAAGGGCGTATCCCACTCATAGATGGGAAGGGGCTGTGACAATGACAGAGCCCGGGTGGGGGACTCTGGCCAGACCCTGACCATTCCCCACCATGCAGATTCCCCACGCCAGGTCACACTCACCACCCTGATGGACACAGGCCCAGGGCGACTGGGCCTCATCCTGTGCCGTGTGGACAGTGACCCTCCAGCCCAGTTGCGGCTGCTCCACAGGGACCATCTAGTGGTCTCCACCCTGCAAGCTGTGGGAGAAACTGCTGGCAGGGATGCCCGGCTGCAGGTGACAGTGACCCCTAATGCACTGCGCGTAGAGATCCACAACACCGTGCTAGAAGATGAGGGCATCTACACCTGTGAGGCCACCAACACTCTGGGCCATGCCTCAGCTTCAGCTGACTTCGACGCCCAGGGTCAGTTCTTGTTTGGGTGTGTGCACGCACATGCATGTGTACGTTGAAAGAGAACAGAGATGAGAGCGGGCTCTGGAAGCCACCTAGCTATATCACCAAGCCTGCCCCCTTTGAAATAGGATCTTTCTTGTTTTTCTCATTTTTGTTTTTATATGATACTAGAGATTAGGCCCAGAGATACTATTCCACTAAATTATATTCCCAGCTCTATTTTATCTTATTTTTGTTTGTTGAGACAGTCTCATTATGTAGTTCAGGCTGGTCTTCAACTCACTATGTAACCCAGGCTGCCTTAAATTCACAGCAACCCTGCTTCAGCCTCCCAAGTGCTGCATTACAGGTGTGTACTACCATACCTGTTTTTTATTTATATTTATATAATTTATTTTGAGACAGAGTCTCACTAAGTTAACCAGGCTGGCCTTAAACTTATGATCCTTCTGCCTTAACCTGCCCAAAAGCTGAGATTACAGGCATGAGGCATCATACCCAGCTGGAAGAGCTCTTTTTTAGCAGAGAAATTTTCATGGATGCCCTGCCTATAAACTAATCAGAAAGTGCATCTTAAGGAGAAACCACAGGGGCACTGAGAGGCCTAGTTCTCCCCCATTTGCCCCTAGCAGGGCAGGGAGGGACTCAGAACTCTTTAGGGATCAGCTTGGGAGCACCCTGAAGACAATGAGCCACGTCTGAGGCGCGTCCTGAGGGTGACTCACCCACATGCAGTCAGGTGACCCTCTTCACACCATCTCAGACCTTCATGGGTGTCCCCCTCTCTCTCCAGCTGTAAGTGTGCAAGTGTGGCCCAAGGCCACTGTGCAGGAGGGGCAGCAGGTGAACCTCACCTGCCTCGTGTGGGCCACTCACCCAGCCCAGCTCACCTACAAGTGGTACCAGGACGGGCAGCAGCGCCCAGGTGCCCGCTCCATCTCCCTGCCCAACGTCACACTCGCTGATGCTGCCTCCTATCGCTGTGGTGTGGAGACCCCTGGCCAGGTGCCCCGCCTCTCCACACCTGTCACCCTGGATATCCTCTGTGAGTCTGGCTGGATGCAGGGAGGGATTCAAGGCCAGGGCCCCACAGATAGCTGGGAACTCCATATCCAGCCAGTGGATGGAGCACTGGACAAGGCGCATTGATTTGGGGTGAAATGATAGGTTCTTTCTGGGCAGAGGGGAAGTTGGGGTGAGAGCCAGGCCCCACCTGGGTTCCAGTGCACCTGCAAGCCCCCTGGGACACCTTCTGGGCCCTTGCAGATGCACCCCGTGGCCTACGCCTGACCTACCTTCTGGAGAGCCGTGCTGGGCAGCTGGCTCTGGTGCTGTGCACGGTGGACAGCCGTCCACCTGCCCAGCTGGCCCTCAGCCATGCCGGCCGCCTCCTGGCTTCCTCATCCACAACCTCAGTCCCTAACACACTGCAACTGGAGCTGCAGGCACCGAGGCCCAGTGACGAGGGGCTGTACAGCTGCTCAGCCCACAGCCCCCTGGGCCAGGCCAACACATCGCTGGAGCTTCGGTTGGAAGGTGAGGCAGGCCCGGCCCAGGCCACAGGAATCAGCAGCAGTGTCTCCTTGGGCTTGGCTGACCCTGTTCTCCTTAGGTGTACGGGTGACATTGGCTCCATCAGCTGCTGTCCCTGAGGGAACCCCCATCACAGTGACCTGTGAGGACCCTGCTGCACGCCCACCCGTACTTTATGCATGGTACCACAATGGCCGCTGGATGCAGGAGGGGACAGCTGCCTCATTGAGGTTCCCGAGGACCACACGGGCTCACATGGGCACCTACTCCTGTCAGGTCCACGATGCCCAGGGCACACGCAGCTCCCGACCAGCCTCCCTGCAAGTCCTCTGTGAGCAGGGACCCTTGGCTGGCACTGCCCGGGATGAGGGTGGGGGTGCACAGGGAGCGCAGTGGGCCCAGCAATGGGCACATGAGAAGCAAAGGCTATGGAGCCCTAGGACCCCTGCCTGGAGGACTCTGCCCGTAGGATTCCTGGAAGGTGTCACTTTAGGAAGTGACCATTTGTCTAGAGGCTCACCTCACCACTATCAGGCAGGGGTCAACAAGTAAAACAGAGCACCTAGACAAGGCCCCATCTGTGCCCTGCCCTCCAGATCCCCCCCAGGATGTTGTCCTTTCCTCCTTCCGAGACTCCAGAACCAGCTCCATGGCTATAGTACAGTGCACAGTGGACAGTGAGCCACCCGCTGAGCTGGCACTGTCCCACAATGGTACAGTGTTGGCCACTAGCCATGGGCTCCACGGCTCAGCATCTGGAACTAGGCACATCAAGGTGGCCCGCAACGCCCTGCAGCTGCAGGTGCCGGATGTGCCAGCAGGCGGTGATGACACCTATGTTTGCATGGCCCACAATGTGCTGGGTTCAGTGAGCACCACCTGGCAGCTGCGGGTAGAAGGTAAGTAAGTGGGGGAAGGGGAGAGAAGAGGGCTTGGATGCTGTGAGCCAGGCCCTGTGTGAGGAGATGGGGCTCCCACTAGAGGGCCTGAAGGGGCAGGAGATAGCCCTGCCCTGAGAGACCAAATCACTGGAGGAGTCGCCCAGCCTGAGGGGAGATGTGGCTTCACCCTGCGAGATCTTGTGAGGGACAGTAGGTGCTACAGTGCACAAGGGGAGCTGGAAGAGGGGAGACAGAGCTCTGTCCTCATGGGGCCCAGTCTGGGGTGGAGACAGAAGCAGAGCCCCACCCTCAGGCAGCCTAGTCTGAGTGCAAAATGCAGCCTTATCTATCAGATGGGCTGGTCTGATGAGTGGGGCCTGGCCTATAGCCCTGTTCCCAGATACAAAGCAGCCCTCTTTTGACTGTCTGAAGGGAAAGGCACAGTCCCACCTTGGGGCACCTAGACCCCAAGATGACCAAGACCTCTGCACATTGCACAGGACTGTAGAGCCCTGACCTCCTGCCTGTCCTTGTCTGTAGGACTCACTGGTCTCTTGGTACCAGGGGGAGACACAGAGACAGGAATGAGGAAAAGATGGACAAGAAGATGAGAGCTGGGTTCAGGTGGAAGGAAGTCTGCTTGCCTGACTGGCAAAGACCCAAAGAACAGAAGGGGCCTTTATTTATACCTTTGCAAAGTTAGTATCATGTGACACAAGATTGCCTAGTGACTAATAGCTGACATTGACCAGGCTGGATGCTTTTCTCGAATGAGACTGAGATAGCTCGACTGCTTTAGGCAATCTGGCTTGTCCTGCCCTCTTATATATGATCGATTTCCAGCTTCACCTGCTCCCAACATTTGCCCTGACAACCTGCCCATCCTTACCTTGCAGGTGTGAGCGTGGTGGCCAAGCCAGGCCTGGAGGTGCCTGAGGGCGCCGCACTGAACCTGAGCTGCAGCCTCCCTCCTTCTCCCAGGCCCATGGGCAACTCCACCTTTGCATGGTTCCGGAATGGCCGGCCACTGCATGCTCATCTGGGACCCATTCTTGCCTTCAGCCGTGTGGGCCGGGCCCAGGCTGGGCTGTACCATTGCCAGGTGGAGCTGCCCTCTGGCCCCTCTGCCTCTGCTCCTGTCATGCTCCAAGTGCTCTGTGAGTATAAGCTCCTGCCTCCCTGCATCTTAGGTGCCCATCTCGGGTTTTCCTTTTCTGTCTGCAAAGAACAAGGGCTTCACCAAATCCATGCCCTGTGCATCTGTCTTGCTTCCCTCACGTGTAGAAGGGGGCCATGTCAGCTCCTTGTTCTTGGAGGGGCACAGGAGATACACAGAGTGCCTGGTACACAATGGGCTCTCATCAGCCATGGTCTCAGAGTCTAGTCTTCTGTAGTATCCAGGCTTCATCAGGCAGCTACTGCTGTGTAACAAGCCGCCCCCAGCTCACAATTCTGTGGGTCTCAAATCTGGGCTGAGTTCAGTGGGGCAGCTCTGCTGGTCTCACCTCATCTGGCAGTAGGTGTCCAGTGGCTCCACAAGGCTGGATGGGCCAAGATGGCCTTCCCACACAGTCCCATTCAGGAAGCAGAGTGAGCAGCAAGACCTTCGAGGTCTAGCCCCGAAGTCCCACAACATCCCTTCTGCCTTCAGTTGGTCAGAGGGAGCCACAGACGCCAGGGATGCAGAAATAGACTCCACCTCTCCACAGGAGGTGCAGCAAAGTCACCATGTGTGAACAGCAGCAGGGACGGAGGGATTTGTGGTCATTTCCTGAAACCTCCACCTTCTCCTCCCCACAGACCCTCCCAAGACGCCCACCATGACGGTCTTTGTGGAGCCTGGGGGTGGCCTCCAGGGCATCCTAGACTGCCAGGTGGACAGTGAGCCCCCTGCCAGCCTGACCCTTCACCTGGGCAGCAGACTGGTGGCCTCCAGCCAGCCACAGGGTGCTCCTGCAGAGTCGCATATCCATGTCTCAGTTTCTCCCAATGCCCTGCGGGTGGACATGGAGCTACTGCAGCCCAGTGACCAGGGGGAATATGTGTGCTCTGCCGCCAACAGCCTGGGCTCTGCCTCTGCCTCTGCCTACTTTGGGGTCTCAGGTGAGAGGGTGCTCCCTCTCCCAGGCCTCTATGCTGCCTCCAGCTCAGCTCTTCTGCTGTGCCACGCCTGTCTGGTCTCAGCTGGCCTCTTGGAGTTCCCCAGATAGAGGCTTTGACATGAAGTGAAAGGGGAGCACTGGGGTACCTTGGAGGGAGCACTGGGGCCCAGAGCCATGGCTGCCCCTGATTCCTCCTCTGGGTTGCAGCCCTGCACCAGCTGCATTTGTTCCAGCATCTCCTTTGGGTTCTGGGACTGCTGGCTGCCTTCCTGAGCTTGCTGTTGGGGCTGGGGGCCTACTATGTGTGGAGGTAGGTCTGGGTCACCCTGCCCTTTTTCTTCCAGCACCCCCCTATTTTGTGGGGACCTCTTACCTTCCAAGTCCATGTACTGCTACTCCTAGTGAGCTATTTCCCCCAGAATTGCCTCTATACCTGTAGCTTTTTTTCTTCCTCCACACCCTGTTTGTTGAAGAAAGGGCTGGGGAGGAAGAACAATGAGGTGCTCTGGAAATGGGGCATCCTGAGGCTCACATGGGCAGGGGAAGAAAGGAGGAGCACAGTCCTCTGAGTCCCCTCTTGACTGTGCAGGAAGCGTTCTCAGCATTTGCACCTAAGCAGGAATTTGGAGATGAACTTCTCTGATGGACATGGGGACATGCAGGTACGCATTTTGCACACCTGGGCACATGCAGGCCTGATGCCAGCCTGTTCGCAGTGCCCAGCTGGCATCTGGAATGATGCCTGGGGCCAGGGGGAGGTTGGGGAGCAAGTGCAAGGAGCCACGACCCCGCTAGAGTGAGCGAGAGCCATGCTCAGCTCAGGGCTGGCTGTGTGGTTCGCTGGTCCTAGCAGCATCACCCCTACTTCCGAGACCCACGTTGCCTTTGTTTTTAGTTCTTAAACACTCCTGAGCTTGCCTCTCACCTGGGTCGGGGTGACAGTGTGCCCCGCCTCCACAGATGCGCAGCACTGGGGGTCAGAGGCAGAGCTCCAGCATGTGCATTCCCACCAATCCCCTGGGAACCCGGCCTAGGGCGGGGTGGGGCACATGGGGTACAAAGGGTAAATGGCCACAGCCAGCCTATAACCAGGCTTCTTTGTGGAAAGTGTATTGGTTCCGACACAGGCACATGTGGGACTTTATTCTGTGCTCAGCAGCTGAGCTGACAGGTGGCACTGCCTGCCCCCAGGAGGAGGAAGTACTGACAAACCAGGCACTGTGAAGCAGGCAGCGCCGCCGGGTCCTGGCTACCTCTTCGCAAAGAGCATGGTGACACCTGACTTCTGAAGACTTGGCTCAAAGCCCTCTCCCCCCATGAAATATGGGTCGTGAGAGGTAGGGAAAGACTTTGTCTATCCACAAGGTGCTGGCCGTAGGGGACCCTCAAGAGATCTGAGTTGCTCCAGCCATCCAGTAGTGTCTATTCCTCTATCTTTCCTCTGGATCTCCTCTCTCCTCCCCATCATCTCTTTTCCAAAGGAGGCACTGCCCCTGAATGACCTGTGGATGATTGGAATAGAAGGGTATTTGTGTCCTCATAGCTCGGCCAAGGCAACTCTACCAAACGGTGTATCAGTAAGGCAGACTGCTCTAACGTGAGACCAAATACAGCGGCTTCAAAATGAATTTTATTTTTCTTTCCCTACTAGTTTAGATATGCTATGGTGGTGTAAGGTGTTGGGGCTCAGGCTTCTTCTGTCTTACTTTTCTCCATCCCTAAAAGATAGGCTTTGGGGCTGGGGAGATGGCTCAGTAGAATAAGTGCTTGCCTGGCAAGCCCAAATGCCTGAATTCAATCCCCGGTTCCGCAAAAAAACAAAACAAAACAAAACCCAAAAACACCTAAAAGATAGGCTTTGCTAGTGAGGTTCACGATAGCCCCACTGCAGCCATATGCCCCCCCACCCAAAAGATGGAATAATGAAAGTGGAAGGAAGGTACATCTGTTGCCACTGTGCACACAAGCCAGAAGTTGCATGGGTCAATTTTACCCCCTTCACTTCAGCTGGAGTTTGCGCACGTGAGCACACCAACCTGCAAGGAAAACTGGAAAGGGGGTTTTATTCTGAGTACAGAGTCCATTGAGTTTTGTTTCCAAATGGCTCTCAACTGTGGAGTCAGTCCTGGGACTTTTTTTTTCCTGTGTTTAGCACAGGGTCTACAGGGTGTTCAGGGTCTCACTATGTAGATCAGACTCATAGTGATTCTCCTGTTTTCAACCTCCCAAGGGCTGGGCTTATAGGTGCACACGCCCATGTTCAGTCTCAATTGCCATCTCAGCGGGCCCCAGGGGCGGGGCCAGCATGGCTCGCTGGATTGAACCCCAGCTGCTGCGCTCTGCCTAAGGAGGCACTTTAGTCCACTGAGCTATCAGGCTGGCCCTGGGACTTTGATAATGATGGGCATGGCCTATCTCAGTGCCCCTGGCTACTCTGGTCTTGGGCTTCTTGGAAGAGATAGTTGGTCCCTCTCACACAGTGATGCTAAAGAAATCAAGGTTTGGTAGTCCCTAAGGTGTGAGCATGCCTGATCGTTGGGCCAGATCTGGCCCTTAGAAGTGGTGCCCCTTTTCCTTCCTCTCCACGCCTACCCCAGCTTTAACAGCCTTTCAAACATGAAGATCAGACATAGATGAGCTTAGTATCCCCAGTCTTGCTCTGAGTGCATCCCCCAGTAGATGTATGTGTACCTGGGGCTGTTGAAGCCAATCAGGGCAACTGACATGGAATGAAGTGCCTGGGAATCAGGAGCGGGAAGGGCTGGTTCTTGAGCTGCAGGCGGCTCCCCTAATAGCCTGCTAGCAGGTAATGGGAGGAGCAAAGTGCCTGCAGCTCTCAGCTCTGGGCTGAGAAACACTGAGAGTAGCAGGAGCTCACAGGCTGGGAAGAAGTTTGAGGCAAAGTGTGGCTGGGGCCACATCCTCTCTCATTCTGGGCCACATTTCTTTTTGTGCCTGATTGCCACACTCTTCCTGGAGCCCGTCCAGCATGTTGTCTCAATAAACTTCCACCCTACGGTGCAAGTGGAGTGGGTTTCTTTCTTGCAACCCAAACTTTTGGGATAGAACATAGAAGATTCAAAAATTAATGGGTTTGTTCTGGGAAACATCTGCAGACAATAACAGGGAGTGTAAATCACGTAACATTATCACGAACTGCCTTCTGCTGAATCAAGTGTGTCCCTCCTGCCCCCTGAGGCTCTGATTGTGTGCTGTTCCCCACAGTGACTAGCACAGCACTGGTTCTTCTACCCTGTTGTTGAGTGGGAGGTGGAAACCCTGGGTTAAATCCAAGGGTGGGACAGACAGGGCAAACCAAATGCAACCAGATGTTTGGGGGTGTCTGGAGAAGAAATCAACAGGGAATTGCAGATGGCCAGGGAAGGGTATTTGGGAACATGTGACTTGGAAGTCGTCATCTGAATCTGTGTCCCTTCAGGGGGATATGTGTCCACCTTGGACTGGAGGGAGCTTGGTTGGGTCTTTCTGTGGTCTGAAGGCTCCCTAGACTTTGAAGTAAAGTTGTCACTAAATTGTCACACACAGAAAAGACACAGCTTAGAAGTGTGCAATGCACAGATCAGGGAACTCTTAAAAAGCAAACAACTATGTAGGCGGCACAGATCAAGAAACAGAAAGTACTCCCGGAGCCCCTCTCAACTTCTCTGCCAGGGGCAACCCCCCAAGGGCCGCTACTGTCCTGACTTCTAGTACCATGGTTTTCATTTTCTTGCTTTTTAACTTTCTGTAAATGGCACTGTGCAGTATGTATGAAAATTTTAGGAAACAATCTGAGAATATCTATTGAGGCTAAAACACTCCCATGACCCTGACATTCCACCCCTGGGTATTCACTCAAGAAATGAGGGTTTATGTCAGTGTGAGACTTGCAGCGCTACCCATCACAGCCAGAAATAGAGGCAAGGCATGCACGCTAGCAATGGAAAGGCAATATGAACTGCACTGTGTTCCCACAGTGGAATGTCACAAGACACTGAGCATGAACT
>NDGN011479873.1:0-24663 GCA_002564285.1 Tympanoctomys barrerae
AGCCCCCTTAATGGAATATTGGAATCAGGTTATTGCTAGCAGGTTCACTGATGAATTGGTTTAAAGAACTTTCAATCACAACAATAACTTAAAATTCAAATTATTTAAAAAGTTGGAGATCTCCAGGGCTCATCCTTTGAACTACAAATAAGATGACAAAAGAATAATCATTGGATGACTTTGAAGATAGTCAGATCATTTTGTGCAGAGAACTGATTCCCATGAGTTTAAATGTTGGAATGCGACGACAAATGCTACTGACCTTTTAGTTTGAGCACTTGAAAGAATATTTGGAAATAGATTACCTGAGATCTTATGATGTGAAGTTGTGTGCAACTTTATTAGCCAAGTTATATTAGTTCTCATTAGGATGTTAAGCTTTGAAGTTGCTCTAAAAAACGTTTATTATTATGCAAATATATCTTGTCAGCTTGGACATGAGAGGCTTGCTATTTTTTCATTTCTTTGCTCTTTTCATTAGGTATGGCTATCAATTAATTATTCTACTGTCAGGTGTCCTGTTAGACCTTTCTCTTTTCTGATGTAGCACATTTCTAATGTTTTAAGAAAAGAAAGATGAGTTTTAGTGGCTTTTTAACATTTAATTTTGCCGTAATGCTGTATCTAGTCTTCCGTAAGTGTGCTTTCTTTACATACAAAAGATATTATAAAATCTTTTATACAGACAATGTGCACAGCAAAATCAATCTTGAAAGTTTACTTAATATGCAAATTCACTTTTAAAATATTAGAGCTTGATTTCTGACTCTACAACACAGTGGATAAGCTATTTTGCTAATTATTCTGGTATGCATACTTAGTATTGAGATTTAGAGCAAGTGGACCCAGAAAAGCTTTAAAAGTGTTATTTTCAGGAAGGTGATGCAAATTTTAACATTCTGTAGACATTTATTGTGTACCTTGGTTATATTATAACATGGCAACAATTGAAAATTAAGATGTTTCTTAAATGTTTCTGTCAATTTTACTTTGTTATGTATTTTTCTTTTCTAAGCCTCTATTTTTGGTATACTTTTATGCATTCAATTTGCTTGGCTTTTTAAATGTAAATAGAGAGTCTCTGAGATAGCTTAGTGGACTAAGCATCTGCTTTGGCAACCTCAGGGACCAGGGTTTGATTCCCTGTACCACATGCTGTGCTGGGCCTGCCCACGGGCACATTGACCCAGTGACAGAGTCTGAGCATGGTGGTGCACACCTGTAATCTCAGCACTGGGGAAGCTGAAAACAGGAGGATCACCACACATCTGATCTCCATAGTGAGACCCTCTACCAAATACACAAATGAAAAAAATGTAAATAGAATTTTAGCAAATTTATTAAAGAGTGTAAGAGAGTACTATGAACCTAAAGGCAGACATAAAATTAAAAAGTACCTATTTCAACAATTTTGAAAACAAGAGAGCTAAAATATCCCAAGATATTTTTAGACAAAATGAGCAAGCTGTGAAAGGTACTCCCAGCCAGTAGTGAAAGATGAACATTAAGTAAAGAAGCCAGAAGGTATCACTACGATCCTTTCTACTTAGCAACAACGAGTACTGAATAAGGCACATTTCCATGAAGGATCGGATACAGATGATACTTCCTAGAATTTCATGTAGAAATACAAGGAGGAAGACATTTCATATGATTTAGAGGCACTTACTATATTAGTCAGGTTCCCCTTGCTGAGGTCCAATACTTGTCACCCATAACTTTTAAAAGGAGAGAGCTTCCGTTTGGTTTGTGGTTTCTAGTAATTCAGTCCATGGTTGCCTTTCTCCAAGACAGAAGCATGATAAAAGTGCATGTTATAACAAAGCTGAATAATTTATGGTGGCTGGAAAGCAGAGAAAGGGAGCAGCGCCAGAGATCAAAGGGCAAGGGACCATTTAGAGACCCAAGGTAACACCTGCATGACCCTCCCAAACACATCTGGAAGTGGGCTCCACTGGGCATGTCCCTAAACCAAATGAATTGACCATTAAGCTAACTGTCACAACAGTTAAAATAATAATTCTGTTACTAACTGTATTTATAGTACTCTTGTATTGTGACATGGGTGAATATTTTGGCTTGGAGTCTTCTGCCTTTTTTTGTGGTAGAAAGTTTCCCTATTTCTCACCTGAACTGTGGCTGTTCATCTGGAATCAGCACTATGCAAGACTTATACTTTAACAACCTTGGCTAGATGAACAAGTGGGTCAGCCAGCCAGCAAGTTCATGGGAAACAATTTACTAAGGTGACCTTAACAGCTAATAACAACCTACAATGAATGTAAACATCATGTATGGCAAAGGCATACTAAGAAAAATTTTTTAAAAATGTAGAAGAAAAATATTTTTTAAAACAAAATGAAGGGAAATAAAAGATACAGGATGTTAAAGCTCCTGCAAGCAGGGGCAGGGACCAGGGTTTCAATTCCGGGCCTGCTGTGCACACCCTAGCCCTGGGTGCACTGAGATGGCAATTGAAACTGGGCGTGGTGGCACATGCCTGTAATCGCAGCTCTTAGGAGGCTGTAAACAGGTGGATCACTACAAAGTCCATTCTAGGAGGGAGACCCTGAACACCCTGTAGATCTGTCCCTAAAATACAAAAAAAAAAAAAAAAAGGATGTTTACACATGGCTGATAGCATAATGTGATGGAACAATCATATTAACCAAATTTCCCTGGTGACAGTTCTCCATAGCTAACTTGTATCCACCATGACATGCCTTCAGGGGGGATTATTCCAGCAACTCCAGGGCTTTCACTGGGACAAGCAAGATTAGAAAACTTTAGTATAGAATAAAGTGTCTTTGCATTGAGTGAGACAAACATTTTTATGCATTTACTTCTTGTTATATAAAACTCAGACTTTCTTGGAAATGAATATAAAATACATGCTTAAAGAATTTCAGTTTAAAGCGGTTCCAAAGTTGACCTTATTTATAAGGTTTACCCATGTAGTAAAACTTTCCTAATTGCCTAGTAAAGAACTCCCTTCATCTCCCACTGGGTCTCTGGCTTCATCTAATCCTCTTTAGTCACCATTCATAAGGAAGGACAATGGCCATGTGATCTACAGTTGTCAAAAATGTTCTGTGCTCTAAGGCAGAAATGGAATTGGCTGAGTATGCTCAGTCATTTCTCTCCACTCATCATCATATGAATTAGAAATCATTTCTTCTACTTTGTGAAAGTGTGTGTGTGTGTGTGTGTGTGTGTGTGTGTATGTGTGTGTGTAAGCCCAGGAATAATGTACTCTAGTAGGAATCCTACCATGGACATATCAAGTCAGAAAAATGGAGCTCACCACGACTCCAGACTATTTAGCAATAAACATTTTCACATATATATGAATCCACATCTCTTGGAACTAAACATTTGTTTATTCCTTCTGAAACACTATTGAGTAGTTTAGCCTTGTACTGAAGGCCTAAGATATAGCTCATATTGTTGCATCAATTAAATTAACTGTTCACCTAGTAATAAGTATTCATAGACAGTGAAACTATGAAGTATAGGGAGAGGTTAAAGGTCCCTTTTGTGCCAAGTAGAATTTGTACTGGTATGAGTATCTTTCATGTTATTTTCCATTCTCTAACAGGTGTATGTGCTGAACAGTTATGCCACTTCATACACTCATTTCAGCTTTCTCTATTCTTTGATTTATTTGTTTTACATGTTACAGACTTCATCTTTACCATGACAAATAGGATATATATTTTAATTTTATATTTATGTAAGAATCATGCATTTTATTTAATTATTCTTTCACCTTTGCAACTTTTCAGATTGTAGGCAAGAGTTGACAAGTTCTTATTCTAAGTGTTCCACCTTTTCTGTTATTCCTGGTTTAGTTTTCTATGATGGTTGTTGATATAACACTTCAATTAAATTGAAAAGAATGATAATGTTAGCTGTAGTAAATATATTTTATGTATTTCTGTTAGAGGGGCATTTTCATGATATCAATTGATTCTAACAAAATATGTTGCTTTTATTCAAATGCCTTGTTCACACACATGCAAAATAGTACACAGAGTTTGGTAAATTATGTAAAACCATGTAACAAACAAATGGGAGTCAAGATTCAATTTTAATTGTTGCTAAGGAAGTTTTGCTTTAGCAAGTATACTACACTTTCTCTGTATCTTTTCTTCACCTTAAATCCATTCTCAGAGCAGTACCACGATTACTGCCATAGCACTTAGCAACAGTGCATATTGATGATAATTCATAACATCCCTTTGATTTAATCAGTATACACAGACTGTAATAACCTTCCAAATATCTTTTAATTCCATATTTTTTTTTTTGTGCAGAACTGGGGGTTGGACTCAGACCCTTGCACTTGCCAGGGAAGCCCTTATTCCACTGAGCCATCTCCCCAGGCCCCTAATTTCATATTAAATAGGGCTAATATGGCATTATTTGGGCTAGTTGAGGGCTAGACAAATAATTCAAACTAGCTTGAACTAGAAATAAAGAAGTGAAAGAACTTTTTGGTTCATTACATTGAAAAGTCAGTGGGGTTAACTGGTCCACACAGTTGAATGGAAAGGTTAAAATAATGTTTGGGATTATTTCTCTGTCTCTTAAATTTTTTTTTGCATCATCCCCTCCAATTTAACAAAGCTAAGCTTGTGCTCCCAGGGAAGCTGTCTGCGTGCAACTCCAGCTTGCATGATCTGTATAATTTATAATTGCAGGAAGGGAAAAGGTCTCCTTATTGATAGTTTCCAAAGAGCTGCCCAAAAGAGGCCTCAGGCAGCATATTCCAGTAGACTAGATTATCACATCTACCTTAGACACATTTTCACTTTTCTCGAATTTCTTGAGTAATTTCCTTCCCTAAGTACCAGCCTACCTGTGCACAGACTGCATGCAGTCTGGTGACCTCCTGTTTTCTTCACTCTCCTTTTTTTCTTTTAATTTTGTACTATAGCATTTCAAATAATCCGGCAAAAATATACATTTCATTGAAGAGTAAGGACAAAGAACAACACACAGGTAAAAGTAGACACCAGAATGCTCTGAAAAAATTAAAATAGATGAGCCTGCCTGGGTGGCTTGAGGTTCTATGTTTCCCTCTCAATTTACAGCTGGGAGAGAAAGTGTAAAAGGTACCATGATGCTGCCTGGAAAGAAGGAGAGAGGATCATTCAAGAGATGGTTTGGTCTTGGGAGGAGCCATAGAAGCTTGTAGACAAACAAAAAGTCGGCCTTTTTATTTAACATTAACTTGTTTGAATCAACTAATTTTATTCTTAAACATTCTTATCTTTTGTGATTCTGTTTCCGCTTACAGTTTCAAGTATATTTTCAGGCCTTTGGTCTACCGCATAAGGGAATTAGTTGCAGCTAAGTAGTGTCGCATGAGGTTATCATCACTCACAACTTCCAGGTACCACCTTAAATGATGGTAAATAGTTGAGCATTTGTAACTCCTGGCAATTGAATTGTTATGAATTAAATGTCTTGATGTTTCTTTATTTTTAATTTCTTCACGTTAAAATATAATGAGTGGCTGGGGAGATAGCACAGCAATCTAAGTATCTGCCTGACAAGTACAAGGACCAGGGTTGGATCCTCGGTACTGCATGCTGTGCTGGCCCCTTGCTGAGCAGGCCAAAACTGGACTGGAAGCACATGCCTGTAATCCCAGCACTGGTGAGGGTGAGACAGGAGGATCGCTAGGATCTGAGCTGCATAGTAAGACCCTGTACCAAATAAAGAAAAAAGTAAAAGAGTTTTTAAAATGTATGGTGGATGATATTTTCCTTCATGGGGAACTTGAAAGATTTTGGGTTAGGTATTACCTTTGGATTAGGTATTTGAGGCAGAATACTTTTGTGATTGTGAGAAAAAAAGAAGAGGTTCTGTGTTAGGAAAACTGGCTAGGAGACTACTCAGTTACAGGTGAAAACTCACACTGTTTACAGGCACTTGTTTTTGGAGGGGATGGCACAATAGCACAATAGACCAATAAAAGAGAGGCAGTAGAAATAAAATGGACACAACAGGACAGGTAATTATGACATCTGAGAGGCAAGAAAATTTCTGAGCCGGATGACAAAGACAGAGAGTGATTTATTGTGAAACAGAGCAACATTTTCCAATCTGTACACATATATTGAGAACATTCTTTAGCAGACGGAGTTAAAATAGAGAACTTCAATGCACAGAAACCTCATAATTCTCTATTACCTCAGGGAAAAATGTGTTTAGCTTTTTGATGGCAGATCTGTGCCAAGAGTCAAATATACACACACACAACATCCATGCAAATACAAACATCATGGATTAACAGTGGGAGAACGTTATGAACAAAATTCTTAGTACGTTTTTGCTTGAAAGCAGCAATAAATCAGTTCCGTAGAAAACCTTTGTCCTGATACAACACCTTCCCTCAAGGTAGTGAGGATATGTGCCTCATTTATTACTTGTCTAAGCTTTAACCTTTGTAACTTCCCCTAAGTCAACTTACAATTCTAGATTTAGTGTGATGATTTATGTATCATGTTGTTAAATATTTCATGAAAAATATACTTTTTACTCAATATCCCCTAAAGTCATTTTAGATACAATGTTTTTCCCCTCCAATTTGTCTTTTTTAAACCTGAAATTAAGATGACTAATAAGAAGACAAAAGGGCAGTTCTGTTTCCTTTGGCTCCTTAGGGTAATGCAGGTAGGAAAAGTGGGAGGCAGCTCACTGCAAGATTTTTACAGCAAATCAAATTCTCAAACTCCAGCTGAAACCCATGGTGAATTTCTCACCATGACCTTGTGACTGACCTTAGACTGTGAATTCAGGAATGGAGCTGAGTAAGTGTATTTTAAACAGCATGTAAATTATGCATTGGCTATGACTGTAAAGTGAAATATGGATGTTGTATTTAGATAACCCATGCAAAATTCATCTCTGGTGAAGTAACCCAAATAAGCAATCTCAGTCAATTTTACATTCATAACCAGTAAGGATGATTTTACTAGATCGATCTGAGAATACCATAATTTTGTGTTGATAGCTATAATGGCAGTTGCTGCATATTGACACCTTATTATTTGCAAGTACTTTGCCTAACAACTTATATACATTGTCTACTTAATGTGTCTAAGGATCTGAAATCCGGCATTTGTTTTCTTATTCACATTTCAAGCAAATAAGGCTCAAAAAAAAAAATGAACTCAGTCATGGTTGTGTAATTTTCAAGAATCAAAGCTGTTTAGATAAAACCAAAAGCCATGCTCTTAACTACTATATTAAAACTAGTTGACAACTCCTTTATTTTTCCCTGATACTAGACTATGAAAGCATGAATTTCTATTTTAAATGAAATTTTAAAGTGCTGATTTATTTTTAAAATGTTTCCTATATATTATCCAATATCCTATTTATGCATTTTATAATCTATAAATGACTGTTTGATTCATGCAAGTCAAGATGCCAGTTTTAATAGTAGAAAAGAATGGGTCAATAAACCTGTTTTCATTCTCTTTGAACATTTCAACTTCAAGAAAGTAATAGAATTTTAATGTAAATTTATTGACAAGAATGATGAGTTATTGGCGAATAAAACAAATATCACTTCTATAAAGACAGTATTATAGGTGATGCTTGGCCAATGATCTGTCAAGTCTATTTACAAACATTATCCTTTCACAGGAGAGAAAAGAAAAGCTCCACATTAACTCAAAGCACTTTCACTTTGAAATATGGATGATAGGCATCAGAATAAGTAAAGATTGATAGCTTACATAATTTTCTGGACCTGAGGAAAAGCATTATCCATATCTAAATATATGATGGGCTTGAATTCTTATACAAATAAAAATAAAATTACTTGGTTACCTCTATCTAAGCATCACTTATCATTGGTAAAAAGTAAAATTGCATCTGAATGATAGAACTAGCACTTCTCAAATACCTTACCTACTGCAGTCTTTTTTAGTTCTAAAAATCATTTCAAAGCAAAATTTCCACGAGCTTTGAGGTTCCCTTTCTTTCCAGAAATATCTTATAAATAAGTCACTTTCACTGTTAAATTGATATCTGCAATATTAGAGATTGAAAATAGGCTCCATTTCATGTGAAATAAAAAACATGTATTGTGAATATGCGTGTGTGTTTAAAACATGCAGAAAAACAGTGTCTTTTTATATTAAACAACTCAAGCTTCAGAATTTGAATTTGAAGCTATGAAAAAATTAAATAATCTTTGGAAAAACATTATCTTGAAAATAATTTTAGGTTAACATGCATTTGGGTCATACTTGAGCCTAACACAGAAAAAAATTAAGTAGACATGGTCATTGGCCTGTAGCACAAAGTTCCAATAAGCAAAAAAACTGAATAAAATTCTAAAAAAGCATGCATATTATTATAAACAGCTCTAGGGAATAAAATCAGGAGACTAGCAATGATAAGCAGTACTATAAAATATCATTACCATTCTAATACAACTTTTCATGCTATTGTAATAGAGCTGAGCTATAAATTCCTCAAAAACCCATGCTGGCATAATATGTGACGGTTTTATGGTGTGATTGTTTTGTTTCTTTCACTGATAAACCATTTTAGATTAGATAGAAAAAGAGTCTGCTAGCTCTGACAATCATAGATTTATAAAGTTTGGAAGAATGTTAAAGATGGCTTTTACACACCCTACTGCTCAGTGAGGAATTTTTATTACCTCTTCCTTTTAGATAGCCATCCACTATATAAAGCCACTCACTTTGTTTTGTGCTTCTGTTGGTTGAAACCATTTTTTAAAATTTGAGATAAAAGATCCTTCTTTGAAATTTGTATCATTGATCATAATTAACTTTCTAAACAATGTTTGGTTTTGCGATTTGTAAAAGGTTACTAATAAGACCATAACTATGTATTTCCCATATTCACCTGCTACACAAATTTAAACTCCTGTTTTGGGTCTCGCCAGATAGTTCAGCAGACTAAAGCACTTGTTTATGCATGTGCAGGACCCAGGGTTCAATCCCTGGCATGCTGTGCTGGCTCCACCCCTGGGGCACGCTGAGACTGCATTTGAGACTTGGTGTGGTGGTGGGTGTCTGTAATCCCAGCACTTGGGACGCTGAAAACAGGAAGATCACTAGAAGTCCGATCTGTGTAGTGAGACCCTATAGACCCTGTGCTAAATATATAAAAAAGCCTATTTTCCTTGTAACGAATATTTTTAAACTTATTTCTGTCATCATTTTTTGATTATTAATGTCTTTTACTAACACCAGTCCTAAGGCATGGAAAATATTACACTTACATTTTCTAAATAAAAAAGATAAATCAGGACAAATGTTTCCCCTTGGGATGTGGTATCATGCTTTGATGAACATAGCATGATTTTTTTGAGCAATATTATTTAATGACTATATTGCAAACTATTATGTTGTTAATAAAATATGTTTGAAACTTTGATCAGTTTGCATACATTTTATAATTCTACTGTTTTTCACTCCAGACTATAAAATCAGACATTTCTTTATTATGATAAGGTGACTTTAGAAAGCAGGTTCCATTCCCATACATTTCATGACTTGTTCTGGTTCTGTTTCCTTTGTATTAGCATATGACATTAGTGGGCCTTTACACACTGTAAATTGACATAAAACATTAATCACTATATGTACACATTTTGAGATATCAATAGGTGAATCCATATAAAGAGGAACCAAAAGAGTTGCAGCATGTGAGATTAGTCAAACATAAAAGGTATGAGTAATTCTGGGTTGTGTCAACAGTTATTAAAAGATATTAAAGAAAAACATTAAAAAGCAGTCCCCAGAGCCTGCTTTTAAAAGTGGCAAAATCCTACAGGATTTGTTATGCAAACACGAAAGCTTCAAGATGCCGGCCAGGAAGCTCACCCAAGCCCTCATGTGAATGTCATTCTTCTCATCAGGGAAGTCAAGCTTATCTACTATCTTCTCATTTCTTGTTCCTTAAAATCTGAGTCATACTGTGGACTGGGTTGGATAGACTGGAAGAATGCTCGGTAGCTTCTGGGTTAATGTCTCAAGAGCTCTTTCAACATCAATTGCTGGGTCAAGAAGTTTGAGTTAGCCTTCTAAGATGCATGTGGAAATGAAACACCAGGAAGTTGAGGGAATAGGAAGACAGAAAACAGGTAGAATGGAGTTTGGTTGGCCCAGTTGGCAATAATTTCACAAATTACTAGTAGATGAGGCCATGCTTAATCCTGTTTCAGGAAAGACACTCCAGCCAGAGCCAGATAGTACAAAATTGAGTCAAGCTGGCTGAGTCTTGCTTGATTTCATGACCTAAAGAATTGTGAGCAAGGGCACAATTATTCTCCTAAGTCTCTAGGTTTAGGGGTGTTTTGTTAAGTAGCACAAATCACCAAAACTGTAAGAAAAGCAGTAAAAAAAAAGAGAATTTTCGTAATTTATGATAACTTCCTCTGTTCAGCCTATCCCACAGATTGCTTCTGTATCTGCAAGCTGTGTTTTGTAGACAATGGTAATGTTGGACCCTTGGAGGATGCTCTAAGTATAAAGCATTGTAACATCTGCTGTTGCTGCCAATGAGGTTCTCTTACTTGAAAGAATAAATCAAGTATGAAGCGCATGATAGGTACTGTGAAAAAGAAATGAACCTGTTCCAAAGGAAGGAACTACTGAGTTGAGGAGGACAGGAGAGGGGTTAGGGGAAGGCGATATATCCTATCCATGTATGTAAGCAGGATAATTTTGACAACTGTACTGTGGACAGAACCAACAGTACTAATGTACTATAGAATCATTTATCTTGATTTTGAGTGAATGTATTAAATCTACACCAATAGAGTAAACTTTTGCTGTGTTGATGACCCATGTGAGGCTTATTTTGTTCAACCAAATTATCTGTCTCTACATCAACAGATGTTCTATGTCACAAACCTTTATTAACAGAAGCAAATACTTGATCCAGAATGCTTTTGTTGAATTTAGGAAAAAGAAAAGCAATTAATGAGAGCATCTTTGGCTTTTTCTGCAGGCTGACATTAAAGGGAAATAATCTTTTTATTGGTTAAGTCATTCATTGTGAAGGTACTGAAACATGGTACCAACAAATGTTCTTTCTTTAACCAACTTCTATTATACTCCTACACATTTTCTTCTTAACTAGATCTTAAATTCAGCCTTGTTCAAGTCCTATTCTTTCTGAGTGTAATTTGCTGCTTCAGGAAGAATCATATTGTCAGTTGAGCAAAACTACCCACACCCTGACTGATATCAGATGACACTTGATATAGTATCAATTCCTCATTTTCTACCTTTCTGTGTAAATCCTTGACATACCTTGAAGAAGAATCCTGATAAGTCCTTTTAGAAGGAATTTCATTAGACTTGCATAATAACAGCTTTTCCATTTAGTCACTGCCTATTCTGCTAATCAGTTACAAGTCCTTAGGTGTTTCTGTTATCTCTCTCATGGTGCTTTCGTTTGACACTTACTGCACAGTCCTGAATAAAGTTGTTTTTACTTCTTTAGCAAGTGCCCAAATACTTTCTTCTTCAATATTACCCAGCCTATTATTTCCCGATTCAATGGCATTTTTCAGAAAATAACTGCAAGGGTTCAGTGATATTCAGACTTTAGACTCCTTAAAAAGAGATTTTTTTCTTCTGCATTAACTATTTTTCTTATTTATGTGTTTGTGGAAATAATAAACTTATGAGTGACAAGAAGTAAGAACTAGGAAATGCCTTTACTGAGGAAGTAGGGAAAACTATTGGGATACAAAGTATTGTAACATCTGCTGTTGCTGCCAGTGAGGTTCTCTTACTTGAAAGAGTAAATCAAATAGGATGGGTATGATATGTACTGTGAAGAGAAAATGAACCTGTTCCGAAGGAAGGAACTACTGAGTTGAGAAGGACAGGAGAGGGGTTGGGGGAAGGAGATATATCCTATCTATGTATGTAAGCAGGATGGTTTTGACAACTGTACTGTGGATTTCTGCTGGTCTATGGAAAGGAGCGGTTAATGCTCAATTATTTTCATCTTTTTAAATTTTTTCATCTTCTAAATTTCATATAACTTTTTCTTCTTTCTTTCTTTTTCCAATTCTGCATGTGTATCCCTGGCAATTTGAATAACTAAGTTGAGAAAAAAACTATTCAGTACAACAAATACCGTCAAATTCATACTTTTGGGTTTAGTGAAATTCTGTATCATCTCCAATTTTTCATTACTACTTGAATTCTCTTTAAAGATAAAAGTAATTTTAAAATGAGGTTCTCTTTTAAGAAGAAGTGAAGATAAGATGTTTGGATTGTCTCATTATAGAATTTGCTATAATAAAGTACTTAAAAATACTTTTCTTACTTATCTACATTTTCTATGTCGTATGTTTTACGAATAACCTAGGACACATAATCTTCACTCACTGCCACCAACGGTAGCCAGTTATGCCTAATCCAGTGTTGTAGGACATGCCTGTACTACATTTTGGTAATGCAGAATAAAAATTGAAAAAAAAAAGCATAAAAAGGGAAATTACTTTTGTTTGTATCTTAGACAACTTTGGTACATTCATCGTATCCTCGATTTTTGCTTCCAATGGATATAACCTTTTGATGGAGTTGATAAAAGTCAAGACTCTCAGTATATTCAGAATGAGCCCTGTGGGATAAAAATTTGGAAGAACTATATAAGAATAACAGGTATCTGGAATGAGAACAGGAAGTGAATTTTCACCAGTAAGATTTTATGTAACTACGCAACATTTTTTAGGAAGGCAGAGATTCCTCTGTGATATATTTACAATCTTTACAAATTTTTTATTTCCTGACCTGACATAATTTATCAACATATTGATATTTTAAGAATATATAAAATCATAGATTATATATAAAACCTAAATATAAATATAGACCATAATTTGTGGTGCAATATATACACCATAGAGGGAAAGAAAGACAAGTAATTCTTTGGATAAGATAATTCTATTTGAAATATAATTAAAAAATTGCAACTGTTTGAATTTTATAAAACTTTATTAGAGAAAAAGCCACATTACCCTTACTCTCCCTCAATATGCTCTCCCTTGCTTCCAACATAATTATCTCATCATTGTTGCCACTTTCTGAAGCAGTTCTGGAAATTTTGTTTTGTTTTATAAGCGTCTTTATTCATGTGATTGCAGCTGCCTCAACATCCTGATTTGTTCAAAATGTTTATTTTATGTGGTCAGTTTGACTTTGGGGGAAATTCAGAAATCACACGTGGCAGATCCAGTGAATAGTGTGGATGAGGACACCCCACAGTGGTTGTTTTTCAAATTTTAATTTAATTTGTACCGCAGAGTTTATTTGTTTTGTTTTGTTTTGTTTGACAGGGTCTTCAGGGTCTCACTCCATAGACTGGGACTGGTAGCGATCTGACTGTTTACAGTCCCCCCAAGTGTCGGATTAGAGAGGTGCGCCACCATGCCCAGTCTCAATAGCAGGCTCAGCATGCCCCTGGGGTGGCCGGTATGGCAGGCCTGGGGATCGAACTTCTGGCCCCTGTGTCTGCCTAGGCAGGCGCTTTATTCCGCTGAGCTGTTTGGCTCACAGTGGTTTTTATACACCTGCTTTGCTCTCGGTTGGAACTCCACAACGACATTCACCACACTGTTTTCAATCACAATTTGCAAAGACACTCATGAAACTTCCAGAACTGCTGCAGAAAATAATAAGAATGATGGGATCCATGTGTTTTTATGTGACAGGGAGTATTTGACAGGAATTAACGGTAATGTGACCTTTACTGTAATAATTTTTAATCTAAATAGTCATAGCTCATATCACTAATTACAGTATGACTTAAGTGATTTCTGGAAAAACAAACTTAATTTTGAAGAACATTTTGGACCAATCTCTAGAGAAATGGTATTTATTAGGGAAACAAAGCCCTAAGCCACCCCTACCCCCCCAACAGTGGGCAAGAATAAAGATAAGTATATGCAAAGTTGATTTTAAATAGATTTTCATTTGTAATAATGATTATTATGATAGCTTGTTTAGGACATATTTGTATAAGAGTGCAGACAATTTTGGAAGGAAAGAAGGAAATTTATTTCCAAATTTCTTTCTTTCTTTTTTTTTTGTGGCCAGCTCAGCCCATGCTAGTGGTGGGGCTGGCGTGGCATGTGTTGTGGGGGATCGAACCATGGTCCCTGAGCACTTGCCTAAACTTACCTAAGCAGGAATTTTAGACCACTGAGCTATCTCATCAGCTCCTATATCCAAATTTCTTACAAGATTAGAAAACTAGTTGAAAGGAACACAGGACAGTTTTAGGAAACATCATTGTAGCTTTGTAGCAAAGACGTTAGGTTATTGCTGGATCATTTATTTCACACTATTTTCTCGTGTAATTTTACAAATGAGTTTTCTTTTTTTTTTCCTTTTAATTTATGTATTTGGTATAATGTCTCACTACACAGCTGGGACTCTTAGTGATCCTCCTGTTTCAGCCTCCCCAGTGCTAGGATTCCAGGTGTGTGCCACCACACCGGGTCTTGCTGGCTGGCTCAGTGCTCCCAAGGGTGGGGCCAGCATGTCATGTGGTGCCAGGGATCGAACCCCAGTCCTTATGCTTCCCTAAGCAGGCATTTAGTCCACTGAGCTAACTTGCCAGCCCTGTTTTCAACATATGAAAATGTAAATAGCTTAAGAAATTATTCAAGTAGACCTGTGACTTAGTTGAAGCTGCTATAATATAATGTTAGAGCCTGGTTAGTTTATAAAGAACAGAACTTTGTCACAGTTCTCAAGTCTAGTGTCTCACTTTCTCAAAGAAGCCTCCAGCCGTATCTCACAGGGGGAAATGGCAAATGAGCTCCCATCAGCCTGTTATGGGGGCTCCCATCACATTTATGACAACTCAACCCACAAGACCTAATCATCTTCCAAAGAACAAGCGCCCCCGGCACTTTCACACTGGGGACCAAGTTTCCCATATGAATTTGTGGCTGACACCAATATTCACACCATAGCAACCGGGTTTTGCAGCTGTATTGCTACCTTGAGTTATCTGGGTAATTTAAATCTTATTCCCTTTGCCTATGTACACAACGATATTCATAGTTTTGAGGTTAGATGTGTATAAGATTTTTTTTTTTCTACTGGAGATCAAACTCAGGATCTTGTGCTTGCCAGGCAGGCAGTTATGCCACTGAACTATCTCTCAGCCTGATATTTTAAGCTTTCAGTGAGTCTCGCATACGGAGACTGGCTTTATTCTCTGCTATGTTGGTTGGATGTGCAAGCTGCTCATGCCACATTATCGTGGAGGCCTTGTTTTCTTTGGGGAGCTTGTTGATTTCCCAGTCCCTACACATATGCTTCACTGAAACACACTCTGTGTTTAACTTCATTTACATTTGGGTCACTTGGCACACATTAAAATGTGTCTCATGAATACAAACACTGAACTGAACACCTTAATTACATAGCTATCTGTCTGTTTCTCAATCAATAAAATCTTCAAAAATGTGCGATTTTACTGTGGCAAAGACAGGCAAGACAAAAGAGAAAAGGCAAGAGCCTAAGGAAACCAGCAAACAAGAAAGCAGCAGGTTTGCAGGCTGCGCTGCTGTCATTAGCCAACTCCTTGTGGAATTCAAAGCTAGCTGCAAAATCCAGTCTCTACATCTAGTATGTGTCATCATTTATTCTCTTTAAACAAAATCAAAGAAAGAAAAATATACTAAATAAACTTCTAATTATGATTGTTCATTATCATTCGTCTAGGCTTAGATCCTCACGTTAACCCTCTTATCTGAACTTAGTGGCTGAGGACAGAGGACACAGTCTTTGTTTCATACCTGTCTCTGTGGGCCTCTTCTATTTCAATTTTATTGGTGACAGGGCAACAGCTGTGTTCTCATCTCTCTTAACTTGGTTCTTAAATTTGCCCTTAAGAATTTTACAGGAAGACACCTGCAGTATTTTCTAGGCTACCTTATTCTCTGTTCAATTTATTTGGGTGCAAAAGTGTTTCCTACCTATTTAGCTTTGTAAGTTTCTTAATTTCTTGAAATCAGGCAGAGTTTTTTTTTTCTATAGATAACCCTATATTCTGGTGAAGAATTGTTTGTAAATACCTTAGGTTGCATTAATACCATTTTCTATAAAACATAAAGGTTGTAGGTCATAAGTACAGGTGAAAATATATTTCCATTTCAGTTTTTTAATCTGTCTCAAAGTTAAAGCCAATTTTGAATATTAAAGAATTTAAGAATGTCCAACAAAGCTTATCATTGCAGAAAGCAGTAGGTGGTATTCTTTCATTCTTTGGCTATTTGTGGGGTTTTAACCGGACTCACTTTCCATTAACTAGTAGCCCTGGGAAACCCTAATCAATTTTAAAATTAACTCCTCTCCTTTCCTGATGCTGAGAAAATAGGTGTGATCGTAAAAATACTTACAGAAACTTCAAAATCTCCACCTTCTTCCTTTTTATTGAAAGATCGAAGTTTTGCCTAGTTCATTTATCCTACCTTTTCTCTGCATCCTATTGCTAACCACTCACATTTCCAGAAGGCTGTTTTCTCTGTATTTCCAATGCTTCTAGATTCTAGTCTATTTCTATTTTTCTGTCTAGAAGAAAACATTTACAAATGAGTTATCATTATTAGCTGATTCTACAACTTCCACTTGCATTTCCTTTTGAATTCGTTTGTTTAGCTTTTACCAATATTCTTTACTAAAATGGAGTTTTTTTAGTGTCATCTATAAAATCTAAATTACTAAGTGTAATGGTTACTTCACCTTAAGCATTTACTGTCATTTGACTGTCCAATACATTCATTTTTTATTATTACATGTTTTCAGTGTTTGAATTTTTTTATGTATTTTGTACAGGATCTACAAGGTTTCATTACACAGACAGGACTCATAGTAATGCTTCTGGATGGAGAAATGAATGAAGTAAGCAGGAATCAAGTTAAATGACAAATCTCAAGTGTCATCAAATGGTCCCAAATGTACACCACCTTAATGTAAGCTTGTGAAATTTATGCATAACTCACCCTTCCCTGGCTTTGTTTATATGCTGTATGCTTTAAAAGGTAATAACCTTGACAGGTACTAAAATATTATGGGAAAGGAGATATTTTTACGATCCCCAGGCTACGTTTCATATTTGTATAAAGAAAATAAATGGCAGTTTTTAGAAAGGGAATAGTGTATTTCGCCCTCAGATTTTGGAGAGGAAAGGATGTGCATGACCATGAGAACATCGGCTGCAGCACTGACTGGATCAGTGCACTCCCACCGGAAGGAGGAAAGCTTGCTTTTGGCTCACAGTTCACAGATGCTTTGGTTCATAGCTGGCTGCAAGACAGGGTGGCATGGCAGAGGCATTGGCCAGAAGAGGAATAATGTATGGCACAGCAGCAGGAAAGAGAGACAGATAAAGGCATGAAGTAGGAAGACAGACTCTACAAGGCCAGTCCCAGGAACCTCACCTCCTCCTACCATGACTCACCTCACACCTTTGGCCACACTCATTAGTGGACCAGTCCACCTAGAAATGCCATACTCTCATGATCCAAAAGTCCTAGCAATGAGCATATCAGGCTTTGGGAAGACATCCAGCTATAAACCATAACACTGAGACCCTGTGAGACTGGGTAGTGATTATCTTCCTACAGTCCCCAGGATGCAGAACTCTGAACCCTTACACAGCATGTACTCTGGAGCCCTCCTGATAAAGCAAACAACACTTGGAATCCTTCTGCAAACACTTGCAGTACATCAACTGTTCACAGATACTGATCAGAGTGATACAACCAGCTGTTACTCCTGGAAGTCCCCATGTGTACTGCATGCTCGGGCAGACTCCTGTCTGGGAAAATGTAGCAAAATAATGATTATATAATCATCAGGCTTCGGGGTGTGCACTGATGTTCATGCCATCAGCTGATGACTCTGTGCACCCCAAAGAGTAGTCTTTTGCTTGCCCAGCAACTCCAGACCAGTTCTGGCTTAGCCAAAATTAGGGACTTCTCTGGCAGTGTGGCTCAAACATGTCTTCTCTAAGACCTCAGAGATATCCTCATTTTGTTATTCTCCATCACACTTCTGGCACCAGACACTTTCTTAGGTTTTAAATGAACATTTAGTTATCAATTATTCTTTAATTTTCCCTATGTAGCCTTTGTGGAATTCTAGCACCCAGACTACTTGGTTGACAAAGGTCAGAATCCTTGAGGAAGTTTAGATCATGAAAATCACAACGGACTGATAAAAACCATATGATTGTCCTTATTCAGCCTGTTGAGGCAATGGATAATCTTAATTTATTTCTGAATGTTGAATAAGAATTGCATATTTCTAATAGAAAATATGCATTATCACATCCATATTCATAGTCTATTCAATATAAATAAGCATTGCATATTTTTAATAGTTGTAGCATGTAATTCTTTGTATGATTCTTTTTTTAATTAATTTTTTGAGAGATAAACAGCAATGAGACAGTTTCAAAACAGATTAGTAGGAGAGTTACAATAATTAATACATTGCACATTGTTGTCTTCATAGTATTCATAGCACAAGATGCAGACATTATATCTTGTCTAAACACTATTAGCAAAAGTCTTTCTTCTCATTGAACTAAGAGAAAGTAGCTGTATATCTATTCTAACTATTTTGGATATATATATATATATATATATATATATATCAATACAAAATGCTCCTTCATTTATATCTCCCTTTTTTGTTTAGTTTTGTCAGAGATGAGTATTCACTGCCATTTAAATATATTAGGTGCATGAATTCAGCAAAATAGTCCAATATAGTCCAGTAGTCCATGACAGTAGTGGGTTATCCGCAGAACTGGCAATGTCAGAAGTTATTGACTTGAGACTTTTACAGCTCAGCATATTGACGTGGCTTTACTTTTTATACCGCAAGTGTATAATTTTCCGCTGGATGGTTAACACCAAGATAAAGCAAGACCCATATAGCAAAAAATGTAACTTTTGTGTCTGATAAGGTCAGTCAAATCCCTTCAGAAGTTACCCTGAAACCCTGTACAGCAGTTTGAAGATCTTTTGTTATCAGTCAGTTCACAAATAGTATTTGACAAAATTTAAGCCAAATGGGAGATGAAGAAACTTCCTCGTCTTGATAAAGAACATCTAAAAACCTTTATAAATAATTGATAATTTTAAGAAATTAGGTTCTTCTATTATCAGGAATAAGGGTAAGAAGGTCCTTGTGGCACACCCTTGGCACCTGCAAAGACTGGATCCAGGATCCTGTGTGTATACCAGAAGTGCATATAACCCCGTCGTTTATAAAAAATGATGTAATATTTGCACACAATTTGTATATATTTAGCTTTATATATACTTTAAGCCTTCTCTAGATTACATATGACACCTAATGCAATGGTAAATGCCGTGTAAACCCATGTAACACCGTACTGTTCAGAGCATAATGACAATGAATAAATGTTATGTATGTTTAGGAAAAAAAAAGTATAAAAGAAAAGGGAACCATAACAAACCCTGGTGTTTTTCCTGAGAGTTCTGGGCTCCACCACAACTCTAACTTGAGTCCATAGCCTTGTAGGAATTGTGATCAGGACGTTCAGCCTGTTTGTGTGGGATGGACCCCCATCACAAATATGGTGACAGTAGTGTAGCCATTAGTAACTAACTATAAGTTACCATTTACTCTATCACTTTTTACATTTTTTGTAAAGATAAACTTTCTGATGAAGCTTACTGATCTACCATCTAAACATTTGATAAAAACTGTGACCCTGGGGTGAAGTTGTGTTCTCAGCTTTCCTAGTTGTTTCTGAGAGCTCCATAACAAAAGATGGATTTGTTAGAAAAATATATTTTTGTTAAAATATATTTTTTGTTTTTAAATATATATATATAATTTGAATATAAGTATTAGCTTTTCAAATGGGAGTTGAGTTTAATAGAGATATTCATTTGACCTACCTGGACACAAATATTGTCAAGTCATGACCAGGGTGATGGTAGTGCATGGGATCTTCAGAAGACTGTAGTATAGGCACCGTCTGGGAAGTTCTGAAAGTGCGAATCCTCACATCCTCATCCAGCCAGGCATGTCCCCAGGAACCCGTGTTTTAATGAGTCCTCCAGCTGATTCTTCAGCACATTAAAATGTGAGATGCAATGACTTAGAACCTCTGGAGTGTGGTAATCATTCCTACTAGAGTTTTAAATAAGTGGTTTACTATGCAGAAACCTTTGGGAGCTATTAGATTTCTAATAGAAAGTTAGTGGGAATTTTGTTAAGAAATCCTTTTCTGTCCCTGACCATGGAAAGAGAAGCCAAATGAATATCAATATATGTTTTATTGCAAGGAATTTGTATTCCAGTGAGATATTCTAAAGCAGATTTCTTTATTCTCCTGGAAATATGTTTAAATAATGATTTCCTTTTTTTTTTTCTCTCTCTCTCTCCTATTCCCTCTCCTTCCTTTTCAGCATCTCTAGTTTGTAGAATACCATTCAGAACCTGACAACAAAAATGCCACTTACTATTTTACTCCAAGTATAAGATGTAATATGGGAATCATAAAATCAGCATCTTTTTTCTCATAACATTTCAGCGCCTGTCAGTGTTATAACCTTTTAAGCAAAAAGGCATGCACACAAAATCAGGGAAAGCTTAATGATGCATAAATCTCACAGCCTGTGTATTAATACATTGGACATTAGCTGCTATTACTTCCAGAAAGCTTGAGTGTTGGTTTCTACTTGCTGAGATGCCATTAATTTTAGTTAATTAATATTTGGGGCTTTTAGAGATCATGTGGAAATCACACACTCTGCGCAAAGCGTCTCTTTAAAGCTCCTTTATTCCTGTGTCTAATGTGTTTTGCTTTGATGTGTGCTTTGTTTACCCTGAGATTAGGGCAGTGTGCAGTAAGTGACAAAGATTTAGAAGTGTCCACTGCTGCCATTTTTAACCTCTTACACTTCTGTCAGACCTAATGTTAAAAGCTGCATTTCTTTTCCTTGCCTAGGAAAATGGAAAAGGCTCTTGTCAAACA
This sequence comes from Tympanoctomys barrerae, assembly GCA_002564285.1. Taxonomy (NCBI): domain Eukaryota; kingdom Metazoa; phylum Chordata; class Mammalia; order Rodentia; family Octodontidae; genus Tympanoctomys; species Tympanoctomys barrerae. The sequence goes on from NDGN011479873.1 coordinate 21,058, forward strand.
GCTACAGTGAAAGTAAATAAATTATACAACAAAACTCTTTTCCACACATAATTTTGCCCTATTATGCATTGTGAATATGTATCCTGGCAAAAGAATGATTGTCAGTTTGCCTGAAATGTTGCAGTTAGCTTTAAAAATGGGAAAATGTAGCAAAATAATGATTATATAATCATCAGGCACAGTATTCGGAAGCAGTATTTATTGACAAACCTTTCCTGCATTCCTTGCCAACAGTAATCCATTCCCTTTTGAATTAAAATGCAAAAATCTGATTCTTTTAGGAGGTATGGCTTACCACACAGCATGTTTTGCACTAGAAAGTAGTAATGATGCTCTTGCCTTACAAACTCCTGTGCTTCTGAATGAGACAAAGTGGGTTTTAGTAACAAACCTGCAGAAATCTCCTAGAATCCTATCATATGCTCTGTAGATTTCTTTGGAATTATCTAGAGCATGGAGCACAAAATGACAGATATACTCATTATAGAAATAGCTAATTTTCTTAAGCCTAGATCTAATGTACTGTTGATTACACTTCTGATTATCTGCTAGCATGAAGGAAAGGCATATTAAATTAGACTACTGCAAAAATAAATTATGTGTTTTTTGAGTGGGGTGGAGAGCATTTTTGTACCAGGAAAAGAAACTAGAAAATTCACTTCCCTCTTACTGGGTTCTTTGGAATGAAAATAAGAATGACGAACTTAGCTTATTTCTAATTTGAAGTAGAAAATGTTTGATAGTTGATGGAACTGCAGAGTTTCAAAATTAAGAGGTAATTCATTTTTTAGTGGGGATATGCGTGACACAGTAGGCTTCTAATGTACAGGATTCTGTTCAGAAGCAGAAAAAGTAACAACAGTTCCTCAGTGACCTGTGACAGTCTCAGAGCGCCTGCTTGTTTTTCACAGTTCCTGCCTTAATGCCACCTTCAAGAAGCAGCCTTCCTTGTGAACTAACTCCATGAGGTGAATCCTTGAAGACTCAAAATAATAGCAAATGTAAACACGATTTCATCTACGACGGTGAAGGAAAATAAGCACCATGCAGTCAGAAGAGCTGTTTGAGGCTACAGTGAAATACCATAGGCATCAGGATAACCATCTCTGAAGACTAGACAGATGAACTTCTCATTATCACGCATGCGATTATGAAAAATATTTCCTGACTATATTTGCCAGTGTTTTCAATTTCTTCCAAAATGTCTCGTATTTATTTCCTACTGATTAGTAATTGACAGTGGGGTCTTATAACATTAGCTATAAATTTTCTGTCAAAATTGTTTGGCCGGTGATTGAGAAGTAACTCCTGTTTTGCTGAGATTATTCTACTTTAAGAAGATGTGCTGTGCATCAGGGCTCAGCTGTCTTCATTAGCTTGTAAAGACAGCTAATAAATGCTGAAGGAAAGAAATAGCTCATTCATTTCATCCAGATAACACTCATAAAAAAATACATGTAGATGAACAAAATATGCAAATAGTATGGAGTAAGAACATGAAAGAGAACATCCTCCCTTCACAAAAAATAAAACACAAATTTTGTCTTGCAAGTATTCTTCCAAAATATTTTTAATGTTTATAGGAATCCAAAGTGGTGTCTATTTATAATAAAGAAACAATTCTGTCATCATTTTGTATTATTGTTTATCATAGAGACCTATATAATTCTTTTTATCAGGGGATATAAATGCAGTTCATTTTAACTGTCTAATTTTATGAGTTTTGGCAAATGAATAAACCTGAACATTGATAGCCACAACCAACTCTTTCCGTCACCTGCAAAAGTCCCCTCACAGTCTTTGCTCATCAATTCCTTGCCTAAATCAAGCACTAACAAACATTCAATCACAAGTGGGGTTTTTTTTTTTTTGTATTCTAGTCCTTCAAATTAGTGAGATCATACTATAGCCATTTTGTCTCTATGTTCTTTATTCCAGTATACCTCTTTTGTAACCCATCTTTATGGCATTGTAATTCAGCAGTTTTATTCAGTCATATTCAATGATGTAGATAATAACCACAATTTGTCTATATATCTATTATTAATCCAATAACAAACCTCTGAGCTGCATCCAGTTTTAGATTTTTTTCAAACAATGCTACTGGAGAAAATTATATATACATCATTCTGTGGACATCTGTTTTTGCTTCTTTTAGGTAGAGAAATAATAGAATTTCTGGGAAATTGATAATATGTCTCACTGTGGGAGAAACTGATTACAAAGTGGTTAGAAAATAATGTTCCCAAACTAGTTAAAATGTATACATTCAATGAGAGTTGAATATCTTTCTTCAGAGGAGCTTCAATCCTGTCTTCATCTCCGATGTGGTCTCCTGGCTTCCGGTGCAGATGCCTCTGCCTTCCGGCTCAGATTCTTCAGCCTGTTGGCACAGACACTCTGACCTGCGGCACTGGCCCGTGTGCACTTCCGGCGCAAGCCCTTGTCTCTCCTTGAGGATCCGTGCCTCCTGATGTGGACTTGCACGGGACGGGAACTTGCTGTGGGCTTTGCACCCTCACCTGGATCCCTCAGCTCTCTAGCGCACTAACGGAAGTGCAGCGTTCTTTTGTGCACCTGATCCTAGGAAGTATTGACTAATAAATTCATCTACTTTTTCAAAAATAATTCTGTTTACTTTTTGTTTTTTTTACAAGTTTTTCAAAGGATTTTGGAATCATATTTTCAATATTTTATCTTTTTGTTCCGTGTGTTTTGATTTAAATTCTATTACTAGCTGGATACATATTTAGGATTGACGTGTTTCTTGCATTAATTTAAAATGTTGTCACCATAAAATACACCTGTGGTGGTAATAATTTTTCTCCTGAATTTCATGTTAGTGTTAATTAATGCAGGCTTCCTAGCTTTCTTCTTTTTCTTCCTAGCTTTCTTGTCGAGTTTTCATGAGAAATACCATCCTTCCTTTCACTTTTAATTTATTTCTAGTGTTTCAACGAAAGCTGTTCCTTTATAAGCAGATTAAAGTTTGGCTGTATTTTATATGCAGTCTGGTATCTGTCATTTAATTTCAGTTTAGACATGTTAACATACAATGCAGGTATTACTAGATTGAATTTCTGTCTTCTGTCCTATTTTCTATTTGTTCTGTATGTTGTTAGATACTTCTTTCCTTTTAAGTGATGTGCTTGTTAATTTTGAGTGAAAACTTGAGTTGTCTATGGTCCTCAATCATTATTACATCAAGCACTAATTATGTGCAGTTATTTAAATTAGCTATTTTGTAGAAGTGGTTGTTATCGACACTTAGTTAACTTTAGGAAAGATTATCCTTGATAATCTGGGTGGACCACACAGTAATTAAAAGTTTTAAGATGAAAAGTGAGATTTTGAAAAAGAAGGCCCTTCTGTGGAATTCAGTCCCAGTTCTTTTTTTTTTATGTTTTTTTTTCAGTCCCAGTTCTTATCAGAATGTTTTGTGTATCATTTCATTTTAATTTCAATGTACTAGTAGCTAGCAGTATCCCATACATGAATAAGATAATTCCATGAATTTAATCTGTTTCTTTTCGTATGTGTGTGTATAAACACACACACACACACACACACACACACACACACACACACATATATATATATATATAT
>NDGN011479883.1:0-11863 GCA_002564285.1 Tympanoctomys barrerae
TTATCTCTCAGAATTACAATACTAATTTATTCTATGCACACTTATTACCCAACTACCATGTGGTAGACATTGTACTAGGAAAAAATTGTCCGGTATAATTATCATTTTCCTTGCCCTCATGAAGCATTATCCAAAAAATTTTTCCAGAGGAAGCTACTGAAGAAAATGCAAAATAGCAAGAGAACACATGCATAAATTTTGTACATATGCATATATTTATTCATACAATTGAAGGTATATATGTATATATACCAATATATAAATGTATACATACTGTAGTAACAGAAACATCATCTTACAATATAATGAGATAAATACTCCATCATTCAGGATAGAGTGTTCATCTTTTGCCTTAGATTTATTTCATCTTTTAAGTGCAGCTTATATATGGATATTAGCAGAGAAAAAAACAACAAAGTATGTGAGAAACAATAATAACTTAATAAATGTTCATTAGTAGTGACAATATTATTTATTCCTTAATATCAACTGAGAATTCTTTGACTGCTTCTTATGTGCTAGCAAAGCACCTCACTGAATGCTGGGGTACAGAGGTAAACAGTAAAGAAAAATTTCTGCCCTCATTAGTAGGACAGACAGTTCATACATATGGTACAAGAAATGTCTACTCTATTGGTTCTTAAAAACGTCTAAGAGATGACCTGTGGTCACTTTTGACTATGTGCCTCAGTTACCTTTCTCTCTTTGCTAGGAAAAAAATACCCAACACCCAGAATTGAGGAAGGAAACATTTATTTAGCTCACAGTTAGTGGAGGTTTCTGGCCATGATCAGCTGGCTCCAAGGCAGAGCAGCACATGGCGGAGGGCAGCAGTGCATGGCGCTGTGGAAACAGCAACGAGCAAAAGCAGAGGCAGTAGCCTTAGCAGCTAACTGGCCTCCTTCCCCTCCATGTGTGTGTGGATTATCTGCTCCAGGGGAGGTGTAGCACGCACACTCACAATCCCAGCATTGGGTCATTGATTAATCGCAAACTCTAGAAGTCACCCCAAAGACTATATGAGGCTTTGGGGAAATACCTATATACAAACTGTAACACTAGGGATGCTATTCGCCTCACTGTACCTGTTAGACCCTCATTGATTGGTCTAATGGGCATTTTCCTTTTTATTTTAATGTATAAGACTCATTTTTTTAAAATTTTATTTTTTGTTCTTTGTTTGTTTGTTTGTTTTTTGTGGAACCGGAGGTTGAACTCAGGCCCTTGTGCTTGCCAGGCAAGCACTTATTCTACTGAGCTATCTCCCCAATCCTGTTAATCTTTTTGAGACAGGGTTTCTCTATGCAATTCAGGCTGGCCTTGAACTCACTTTATACCTCAGGCTTGCCTCAAATCCTCAACGATCCTTTGGCCTGAGCCTGCCCAGAAATCAATAATTTCATTTTTGTGATATCAATTATTTTATACTGACATGTTACTAAGACTTGTTTAAAACTGGAATAACCAACCAAACAACAAAAACAAAAAGTTGACTCCCAAAGTACAAAACTATACTGGCATGCCACTAGAGTTATACTGGTATTCCCATAACTGCAAAATTCATAAAAGCTCTAATCAGTGGAAGTCAAGTAAATTTGGTAGTGAAAAAATACATAAATAAAAGAAGATTCAAGTCAACTGAATTAAAGATCACTCACTTCCCAAAAAACAGTAAAACACCCAGAAGTACAAGTTGTTGAATGTGGGTATGAATTTAGAATTACTGCTTACTCTTTAGCTTCAACATTGCATTTATTTCCTTAGTTTTGGCAAGATCCTTCTTGCCCCATTATTGGAATGATTGCTTTATATGTGCAGTGATAGCTGTTTGTTAACTTGAGAGTTATAAGTTACCTACAAAGATAAATGTACCTGAATATAAATGTTGCATATGATGTAGTTATGAGAAGCATGGAGGGATTACAGGCATGGGCCATCACACCTGGTTTCAGAGGCCAACAAGGCATGGGGCTGGCAGGGCATGTGGTACTGGGGATTAAACCTGGTCCTTTTGCTTGCCAGGTAGGTGCTTAGACTGCTGAGCTATCTCCACAGCCAACAATTTGTTTTTAAAGGACTAAATATTTAATTTTTAGTGCGTAACAGAGAAGGATGTGGAGATAAAGGGAACATGCTAAATAAAAATTGAAACAAGATGTACTAGAGCAATTTACTGTGGAATAAAAATTGTAGATGGCTCACATGGACCTCACTGAGAGGTCCTTGGGAATAAAGAGATTTCCCCACAGCTTAATCTCCTGGAAGCACAGCCTGAGGTTCATTTAAGGAAATTAAAAACTTTGTGTTTGGGGCTGGGAAGATGGCTCAGTAGAGTAAGTGCTTTCCTGGCCAGCACAAGGGCCTGAGTTCAATCTCCAGTTCCACCAAAATAAAAGAAAAACTTTGTGTTTGATTCCCTATGCACTGTGGCTTGGCCCCCATAAAATATGAAGACAGAAACTGGCTATTTCTGGTTTCTAGCAGATCCCAATGTCTTCAACAGCTTGTGATGCAGAAAAGCAGAGGAAATGTGTACTCTAATATCTACAACTTTGATTCCATACCATCAACATTCTGTGGTACTCTGGTTATGATTTCAAAATATGAAGGGGGAAAAGTGAAAAGACTGAGCTCATAATAAGTCATGTGGGGGAAACAGAGCCTTTCTCTGCTGGTGGTGAGAGAGCAGACTGGTGTGACCACTTGAAAATCAGTGTGTAGAGTCCTCCCAGCCCAAATGGGATGAAAGGCCCCATTCAACATAGCTCTTCCACTCCTAGGGATTTTTACAAAAGAATCGAAATCATCATACCACAGCAATTTATGTGCACCCATGTTTGTAGTAGTGCAATGTGTTTTCATAGCTAAATCTGGGAAACAACCCAAATGCCCACCAACTGAGCAATGGATAAAAAGGGTGAAACCTTAGAAGAAAATAAACCTACAGACACCTTGATCTTGTATTTTTAGCTTCCGGATCTGTAAGAAAATAGATTTATGGGGTTAGGGACATAGCTCAATGGCATAAGCACCTGCCTAGCAAGTGCAATGTCTTGAGTTCAATCCCCAGTACCAAAGAGTTGCCTCACATTAGCCATTTGAATTTGTATCACTCACTCTATTCCAACCTCCAGGCAAGTACTAATGGTTTCACATCTCAAGGATGTTGTATTTATGGAACCACAGAACGTGAAACCTTCTTGAGATTGACTTTTTCTACAAAGTATAGTGATCTTGATGTTCTCTCTCAGTGTTGCATGTGTCAGTAGTTAAATCTGCGCTTTCTAGCACAGGATGGATGCTGATCATCTGCTTTTGCCTTACTGCTTGAATGACAAGTGAAATGTGCATATCAGATGCTGTGTCTCTCTAGAAGCTCTTAACTGAATTATCAACTCCAAATCCTTAATGGTTTTAAATGCCTTCCAATCCATACCCTGCCACTGTCTCCGCCCTCTCGTTATGAGCCTTCGTTTTTGCTGTCTCCCTTCCAATCATAGTGCATTTATTTTCTACATCACCAGCAGGCAGCCTAGAGTCTTCCATGATGCAAATGTTTCTTTCTCAAGATTCTCTTCTCAAACTTAACTATTTTCCCATCCCTCACCCTTCTCTTTACTTGCCTAAATCACTAAACTTTTACATACCTGCAATATGGTACAAACGCAAGCAGAAAATGGGAGAGGGAAGAGCAACATTTTCATCTTGGATTACTCCTACTTGCATTCAATATACTGATATTCATAGGATATGCACTCAGAAAAAGAATTCAAGATTTAACTCTTGCAGGAGGTGGATCATATTTTGCACTCCTAGCCAGGCAGAACCAAGCAAAAGGGAAGAAACAGATTTTTTGTGAATACTTGTTCCAACAGTTTCTAGCTGCAAAGCTTTAGAAAAATCTCAAAATTTGTTAAGTTTTCTTCCCTTTAAAAGTACATAAATAGGATTATAAATGATCATGAAGAGCTGTGCATAGAAGACAATTCATAGAATTTATAGATGCTTGATATTTTAAATGTTTTATGTATCATGAATATTCATATGAAGTATGCAAATGCACAAGCATACAGAGAAGTTAGAAGGGAAGCTCTATTTGAGAATATAATTGTCATATCCCCACAAATTATACAACGTGAGCACCACATATTTGAATAAGAAAGTTTAATATCTTCTACAAATGGGCCAAGTATACTTGTAATGGGCCATAATGCAATATTATCTCTCAACACCTATATTTTAGACCTTAAAAAACACAAAGAGATAAAAACTTTAATGTAACCCAAAACATTTACTTAGTAAAATTTATACCACTTACTTCACAAAAATATCATTTTTTAGTATTACCCTTTGTCTTTTAAAATCAGTTTTTTATACTGTAAAAATTAAACTGGGTTAGTTATAAGCAAAGAGAAGCCATTTAAAATAAAGGAATGGATGTTCCACACATTAGAAGCAAACAAAGGCTCTCCAGTAAAGAAGTAGCAAAATTTATTATGACAAGTTAACTTGAATGTGAGGAGAGGAGATTTAGAACTTATTTCATGCTGTATAGCTGTTATTTTCTTCCATTATTGGCTATATTCCACTTACTCTGGTACTATGTATGCTCAGTGCAGAAGTGTGTGGACCTTCCACCAACAATAAGAAACAACAATGGGTTTTCCCAATCATCCAACTCCCAAATCACGTGATTTTTAAAAAAAAAATTTAGAGAAAGAAAATGAAACAGAAGGGAAGACTAGCAAATGGCAATAAAGTGCAGGCCTACAAAATAAAAAGGATAAATTAGGCAATTTTGCATATTGACTCTGAAAGAGAAGTTTGATATCACTGAAAATATTCTATACGAATGAAAAACTAGTGGTGACGATAACTTGGTGACCATGTTTTATGCTCTCCCTATCCTTAGGTCCTTGAAATATTATATTTTACCAGCAGAATTCTTACATTCATTGTATTAACTTTTAATGAACAATAACATTCTGTAAATGGAAAAGAAAAATATACAGAAGGGACGAATGATAACTCTCGTAAGGCAAGGATACTTTTAAGTGGTGACACTTTGACCTTGTGTAACTGCTTCCTCTTGCGTGTGGGTGAGGCTTTCACCTACTAGTGCCCTACAGAACATGGCTGTGGTGGTGGGAATTACGTGGCTATGAATACCTGATTGCATCACATAAAGACAAAGAATTGATACAATATCCTGCAAGACACTGAAGCTCTTGTTTTGACCAAAGCAGCTGAATGCTGCCCACAGCACAAGCTCAGAAATCCATTCTTACCCACTCAAGATTTCGGATGGGAGCTTCGCCTCAGGTTCATTGCGACTGAATCCTGAGAGGACTTAGCTCAGTTGTGCCTGGAATCAGTGAGAAAATAAATGCACCTTGTCGCACGCCCCTAAATTCCTGGCAGCACTTTTGTGCACCAGGAGATAACACAGCCCCGAATTCTTTTTATAGTAGTGAAAGATTCGGAGCCACAGTTCAAAATTTAGGATGTGACGGCTTCCTGTCCTTATTCCAAGCAGGAGCTCTCATGCTGGATAGTAGCTGCCTCTCCAGCCGCCTAATTCTTCACCGCATAAGCATGTGTGGGTGTGAGGATGCTTCCTAAAGTCCTGGACTCTGAGCCACGGGTGCCAGAGGCTCTTTTCGCCCCACTGCATCTCTGCACGTGGCCAAACATCAGGGAGGGATGCACAGTCACTTCTGTTCAGGCACCACTGATGCAGGCCCTTTCTTCATTGATGTCCAATCTGTATTTGTTCAATAATAGAGCTATTGCAGGCTGATAACAGTGTTAGTATTTCTTAAATATACAGTAATCTAAGCAGGAAATGGCTGGATCGTTGCCTTTCAATTTGTGAAATGGCTCAAAGGCTGTAAGTAATAGAAACTGGACAGCTTTCAAAACCACGGATTACGGGTTTTTTGTTTGTTTGTTTGTTTTGTTTTGCTTTGTTTTCTGTGCTTAGTGATGCAATGCTCATAGAACAGCTATCCGCTAATCACACATTAATATTTTGAAATTAGTTTTATTTTGTGTTTGACTGAAAGAGAACATGCATAACAACATCCAGAAACCACTGACAGATACCAGCTACAGAGCATCCCACTTGCATTGTTGAATGGGCTGGGTGTTCCAGGAGCTGGTGAGAGAAAGAAAAACCGTGAAAGCGTCATGCGGTCTGATTTCAGAGATTCCACTGCACTAGATGAATTGTGCAGGCCTCCTGTTTACAGCGGTCTATCTGCCTCCCAAGAATGGGTAAATGCCTCTAGTGTCCAGTCACTCTCTGCGTGAGAAATCTGAGCGCGGGCTTCCTCCTCACTGCTGCTCCGTTCCAAACCCACAAATCACCCTCTTTCCGGTAAGCACACCTCACACACGTGCTCTCAAGTGAAACATTGGAAGAACAAATCAAGACACAAACAAAGCTGCTTTCTGAAGCAAACTGATAGTTTCCTCTCCCATTTATTATACAGTTGGATTCACATCATTAACATGCAAATCATATAGCACTACAGTGCATTTTAAACAAAGGACTGAAAGCAGGGCTTGTCATTGCCTTATTGGTGGGTAAATAGATTTTTTTTCTAGAAGCAAAATAAACTCCAGTCACTCTCTATTCACTCTTTCGGCCTCTAAATGAAACAGAAAAATCTTACTACCTTTTTCATCATTCCCTTGGACATTGCTTCTTTTCCTGATTTTGGTGTGAAAATTTAAATGCTTCTCTTACTGAGGTAAGAGAAAAATAATGGCAAGGGAAAGTATTTTATCTCATATGAATTCATAGTGTTTTTTTATTTACTTCAAGTGTTTTTAATGAGAGGGATTAAGATGTAATATGTGTATCAATTTCCCCTGATGACTGTATGCATTATGTATCTTAAACATGATGTAAAATAGAGAATCTTAGATGTGATTTTCCATCACAATTGTCAGGCAGCAACTTGAAAATGCATTATCAGCACTCTTTGGTTTCCCTTTTCTGAGCAGATTTTCAGTATGATTAGAACATCCATTATAAGAATTGATAAACNAAAAATAATCAATAGATTCTTCTATCAATTCCTAAGGACAGATTTGTTCCTGCACAGTAATCTGTGTTATTAATAATCCAAACAATCTTAACACGGACTTCTGCTATTTTTAAAAAATAAAGTTAACATGGAGACTACAAACTGGCTTGAAACTGAATAAAGAAATGCCTGATTTAAACAATGGAGGAGAAAGTCTAAAATAAAATAATAAATAAAGGTAAACTAGTCCTATAGATTATATAACCTTAGCCTTGCCAGTGTTTCTAAGTACTTTATATTATAAACTATTATTGAAAGGGAAGAAAAATAGGAAAAAATATTCAGAGACCTTTCCTTAAAGAAAGAGGGGAACAAGGAAAGAAAGGGATTTTTTGTTTTTGCAAAATTCAACTGATAATGATCCTAGCAGTCTATGTTCACTTCCATTCTTTCATTCTCTGAGTCTTCACAAGATCTTCAGAAACAAGGGTTCCCTCTTCCTTTCTAGACTTCATAGTAGAAGCAAGAGTTAGAGAAAGGAACATGACTCTGTGGTCTTCCTTACTTAGCTTTTCAAAAACAGCAACTAGATTGAGATATAGTTCACATACTAAATAATTCAGCTATTTAAAAGGTTTGAGTCAATTCTTATTAGTAGACTTATAAAACTGGACAACTTACCCAAGAATACATTTTTTGTAGAGGTTAGAATCAAAGCCATGGTCTTGCCCATGTTAGACAAGTGCTCTATACTACTGAGTACTAGGCCCAGCCTCCACATCATCATCTATTTGAGAACATTTTCACCATCTCATGTAAAACCTCTTCCCTGTTATGTCACACCCTACATTCCCCCACTACCCAATTCCAAGAAGCATCTAATTAACTTTCAATGTCAATAAATTTGACTATTCATGGCATTTAATATAAAGGAAATAATATAACGTATCGGCTTCTGTGACCAGGTTATTTCCCTAAGCAGTATCCTTGTGAAGTACATCTATTTTGTCGCATGAATCAGTATTCTGTTCCTTTTTTATGGATGAATACTATTCCATTAAATAATATGCCTTTTAAAAATCATTGCTTGGTTACTGGACATTTAGAGTTTCTGCTTTTTGTCTATTGTGAATAATTGTGTTATGAATATTTATGTATACTTTTTTAACATGGAAATGTGCCTTTTTTTTAGAAGCATACCTAGAATTTGAAATGTTAGGTTACCTTGTAGCCCTACTTAGCCATTTGAGGAACTGCAAGACTTTTCCAAACCAGTTATACCACTTTCCAACCTCCCCAACAAGACATGAATGTTCCGGTTTCTCTTTACCAAGATTTACAAGTTACTTGTTATTTTTATTCTCATTTAATCTACTGGTTATGAAGTAGAATTCCATTATAGTTTGATGTGCAGTTATCTGATGGATAGTAATATCTAGTAGCTTAATGTATGCTTATTGATTTCTTGCACAACTCTTTGGAGAAATGTTTATGCAGAACATTTACTCATTTTTGAACCTGGCTAATTATCCTTGTATGATACAGTAATAAGATGTTTTTATCAATTTGGAACATAAAACCCCAATCATATATATTTAATGGCAAATAATTTCTCTAGTTTTGTGGACTGTCTTCTCACTTCTTGACAATGTCTTTCCAACACAATTGTTTCTCATTTTGACAAAGTTAGATTGATTTAATTTTTGCGTTATAAATGAGAAACCATTGCCTAATACAAATGACTTATCCCTATTTTTCCTCTGAAAGGTTTAGAGTTCTAGCTCTTTTGCTTAGGTTTATGAACTACAGAGAGAGAGAGAGAGAGAGAGAGAGAGAGAGAGAGAGAGAGAGAAGGTGTGGGTCCAAACACATTCATAGATACTTGATAGTCAGCTGTCTTAGCACCATTTGTTATCTTTTCTCTCTTGAGTTATTTGCCTTTCAGTTTTTGTACTTGGTTTTCATCTTCTCACCATCAAAATAATTAAAGTCCCATTAACACTGTCAAAAATTCTATAATATTTTTGTTTTAAATCCCAAATTAATGCAAAGAATTTCTCAAGAGCAGAAATCACGTTTTTTTTCTCACTTTCACTTTTAAATTTCTGAGTGCCTGCTACTTGACAGCTATTTGGTAAACATTTTGATTGTTAAAGAATAACCTTTCAGATAGATTTTGGATGACTTTAGTACTGTAGTGACCAACACAGTACCATTGAAGATAGTCAAATGTGGGCTGCAAAACAAGTCTGAGAGCGTTATGGAGCACAGGGAGCCGCAGGGGCCAGGCTCCAAATGTAGAGGAGGTGACCCTTCTGGGTCATCCAAATGCCTTGCTAAACACTTCATCTACAAATTAGAACAGTGAACTTCTGATGAAGTTTAGGAACAGAGTTCTATTCTACAAAGATTAGTTTAGCTAAAAAATGTAGGGTTACAATGCATTGGTAATATGTGTATAGCAAAGTTGTACACATTTTGAAAGTGCATTCTGATGACTTGTTTTTGTACAGACTTCAAAAAGGAAATGTAAGTTTTTAACTGGGATTCAGAAAAATTTGGGGTTAGATATACAGATCTGATAATTATCTTTTGAATGGTTTTATGATAGATGCGAAAACAAATGATGATGCTAATGATGAGAGAGAGAAGAGATGTAGAGATGCTTTGCTTAAAAATTCATAATGGCTTGGACAGCTGTACTGTGCATTTCTGCTGGTCTATGGAAAGAAGCAGTTAATGCTTTAATTTGTTTTGTGTCCTTTTTCATTGTTGGTACTTTTTCTCTTCCTAATTTCTTATACATTTTTGTCTTTTTTCTTCTTCCTTCCTCCAATTTTACATGCATATATCTGATAATACAAATAATTGATTGGAAGACAACAAATACTGTGAAATTCATATTACTTTGTTAAGTGAAATTTTGCATCACTTGTAATTTTTGTTTTAATTCTAATTTGTACTCTATAAGAATAATAAAAAATTTTAAAAATCTTAACTTTAACTGGAGATTTCTTGAGATAAAGAAAAAGTTTGTAAAAACTAGTGGAATAACAGAAGCTTGTTGAAACTCTTAACAACTAAATTACTTCCATATCTGTAGGATATTTAAAGTGTAAACACATATTTTCTATTAGCAAACAAAAGGAAGAAAATGCACATACCCCTGAGAAAGCTTCATTCATATATGTAAATTGTATGTATCTAATCCATTAGCAAAACTACATTTTCTGTAAAAGACCATAAAGAGGACATTACAAAGCCATAAGTAAAGGGAAATCAGGGCCACAAAGTAAATGACAATATATAGAGAATCAAGACAACAAAAAAGCAAACCGGAAAACTTAGCCTTTTCTTTTCTATTTTCTCTTCACAAAATATATCCTTATAGAACATTACAAAAGAAATCCCATATGTGTATAAGTTGACATGCATCTACCCTACTGAGGATTAGAAGATTAGAATAAAAGTATACACATGTCCAGAGTGGTTTAAGTGTCCTACATATTACCACAAAAAATGACACATATACAAGCTACACAGATATATCTAAGAGTTTATACAAGATTAAACAAGATTTAAAAAAATACCCAAAATGGTAAGATCTAACAATATGTGAATAAATGTTATGATCATGCAGAATTGAGTAGGAAGAATAGCATAGTAATATAGTAAAGTACTATTATATGATGAGAAGTATAGTTTGTATTCCTGGATTGAAATAAATGGATTTTTCTTAGAAATTAATAAGGAAATTTTTTCTGTTCTTTCTACTATTGCATATGGTCTAAGTTATATGCTTTAATTTTTATCCTAAATTTCTAACTTCACTGGTGTTAAATCAATTAGTGAATTTATAGTCACTATTTTATAGAAAATTCTTATCAAACATAGCACTGTAGTTATCACATCAATATCATAACTTATTTATATCCAATATCATTATTTACTATCATATATATTGAGTAAAAAGCTGTTCACAAAAAATCAGTCTCAAGGGCCAGCCAGATAGCTCAGTGGTCTAAAGTGCCTGCTTAGGCAGATGCAAGCAAGGACCAGGGTTCAATCCCAGGCATGCAGTGCCAGCCCTGCCCCCAGGGTGCACTGAGATGGTGGCTAAGACTTGGCGTACTGGCACTTGCCTGTAATCCCAGTGCTTGGGAGGCTGAAAGCAGGAGAATTACTATGAGTCCAATCTGTGTATTGAAACCCTGTACTAAATACATTTAAAAAAATCAGTCTTGACAATTGATATGAATTTTAAAATAATTATTATGAAACATTAGAGTGTAAGAGTAATTTTAAAAGTTCTCCATTGTACTTTTGTAGGAAACAAGTTCAATTGTGTTCCTTTTTTGGGTTATAGCACATCTTCCTAAATGCAATTTATTCTGTTCAAAACACAAAGCAAAATAAATAAATAAATAAATAAAGCAAAAAACAACACAAAGCAGAAAAATTTCAACTATTTGACATTCCCCACAAGGAAGATAAGACAGAAATTCACCTTTATCATGGAAGCAAAAATTCATTATTTCTTATCAAGTGCTCCAAATGTTCTTGGTAAAATTGTGGGATAAAGGTCTTCTGAGAATGTTAAAAACTATATATATATATATATATATATATATATATATATTTCTTACTCACTGGACCAACTTTAGAGCTAAACTATAGCTCTTTTTTCATGTTTTAACATAAACATTGCGTGGATTTATTAGTTAAATGTACTAATAAAGTGATTCTGCATACTATTACATAAATCAAGTTGAATTTTATAGGTCTTATCTTACTTTAAAAGATTATCTACATAATTTTTTTTTTTTTTT
>NDGN011479896.1:0-12175 GCA_002564285.1 Tympanoctomys barrerae
GTATACCATCTGGGGTTTCCTGTTGTACTTTCAAATATAGCTATGTCAGCAAATTTTCCATGAACGCCTTATATTTGGTAAGTGTGTCATGAATCCTGACTTATATAACTTTATATCTTAAAGTATCTTGGAAGTACTATCCTAATAGTTTGGAAAACATTTATTTTTTAGTTCTTAAATAGGTAGTACACATAGAAGTGTACCTTATTATATGCACCGATGAATATGCAGATGGCAGAACAGACAGAAATCATACAATTACTTTCAAAGTTTTTGATTGGGGCCTGGGAGATAGCTCAGCAGCGTAAGAGCCTGCCTGGAAAGTGCAAGATCCTGAGTTCGATTCTTGGTACAAAAAGCAAAAACAAAGAACAGAAAAGTTGACTTTTGGGGTTAGATTATCTGAAAATCAGACCCATGACACTTGGATCTTTTATGTTGTCAGTGACAAATGCCTGCAGGGCTCCTTAACTGTATAATTCCGTTGAAGGCACTGTTGACTGTGGAAATGAGAAACGTTATTTATTTATTTATTTATTTATTTATTTATTTATTTATTTGGTGGTACTGGGGATTGAACTCAGGCCCTTGCACTTGCCAGGCAAGTGCTTATTCTACTGAGCCATTCCCAGCCTCGGTTTTTTATTGATTTATTTATTTTTTTACTATGAAAGAACTTGGGGAGGACAAAGCATAATATATGTGTACAAGAAACTGTCAAGTTTAGGAGAATGGCTACAAGCAACAGAAGCTGGGCTCCCTGAGGATTTTCCACCGTGTAGCTTTTGACTCGCACACTTTCACAGACCAATTTATTGAGCACATATTATTTTTCTATTTTATTATTTCTGTTACTAAAACTACAGCTCCCCTCAAAAAATGTTAACTATTTGGACAAATTTGAACCATTAGGAAGTGACAGACTCGGGACTGAAATTTTCATTTAACTGCAAAGTTTTCTTCTTCCATTAGGGATATAATGGGAAATTACTTAGAATTTAATGGGGCAGGATATCTGTATACTGTCCAAAGAACACTTGTAGAGATACTGGGAGTGCTATTCTTCTGGAATAAAATGTTTGATGTTAGAAAAAGGCTCCAAAGGTCACTCAAGGTCATTTACCCCCATTGTCAAGCACTTTGCAGAAACAAGCAGGGTCATCAATGTTTCACCTATAACACAAATTAAGCAAGGAATAGAAATGCGAATGTTTAGAACAGAGACCAAATAGTTCAGCGGATTATCTCTGTGGCAGGACTAGGCAGTGGTGGATTTGAGGGGTGAGAAAAGCGCTAATATTATAAGTGACTTTAAATGTAACAGTTTCATCTTTGTATTTTCATGTTTAATCAATTACTAAAAAATAATGCTAGGTGTTGATTCGAAGATTTGATACTGCAAATATTTTACAGTGAAAAATCAATGTTACAAAAGCTTGAAAATTTAATTTTGTCTTTTTAGAAGTGTGGCTGACCCCTAGATTAAATCTGTTGCCCGCTTGTTCCTTGCTTCCTCTCTCCTTTCCTTTCAGTAATGTTCTTTTTACTGCAAGTTGCCCCATCTCCTACAGTGTAGGGCTCAAGTCAGTTGTAAAAATGCTAAAATCTTGCATTTGATGCAAAAAAATGCAGACAATTTTGTATTTTTATTAAATATGCAGGGTTCTTTTCCTTCATAATCATCAGGCAAAATGACACTCCAGGAATGTATATCGTATTTATTCTACAGTTGTAAATGCGCCTTCAAATAAGATATTTTATCTCAGTTTCGGAGATAGAATCATCTTAGGTCATGTAATGTTCAAACAGCTATAAGACTATTTTACAGAAAATAATGACTGGAGTCACCCTTGGTGTCCTTTGTATGGTGTTTGCCCAGCATATTGAAGCAGTTGCAAAAGTCTGGTCTAGGCTTTACCTTTCGTTTATCCATTTCTTGCTTAAAGTCAAAATCTACCTACTGATTTTGTTTCTATATTTTCTAAAATAGTGAGTTAGCAGTTATAAAGTAGCTAGAGCTTCGTCAGCCAGTCATAGGGTTTTTCTGGCTAGGATTTAATCAGGATGAGGTATTGCCTTTAGATGGTCTAAATGCCCACCTAGAACTCACAGATGACAGTACCCTCTCATAGCTTCCGCACACACCGTGAGAAAGAAATGGAGACTAATTTTGGCCATATGGATTCCAGCAGGTATCTTTTAAAAAGCTTGTCAGATGTACTCATGGACCTGAAAACTGTTTCCTCTTACAGTCCTTTTCCTTCAGGCAAATAAGTTGAAGGAATTATAATTGTCTAGTGTAGTGTAGATCCTCATTCTGTTGTGTTAATGAGTAAGTTTCAATATTTAGCTTTAGCAATGAAAGAGATGCTGGGTAGACAGTTGACACAGAGCCCCTGAGATACAGACCCTTGGCCATAGCAGCCGGGGTGGGAGAGGGCTATGGAGTTTGAGCAATGTGTTATCATTTATTTATGGAGCGGGCACTGGCTAGGTTGATCTCATAAGCCCTATTACTGTGTATGATTATTATTTTAAAAGACTGATTTTAAAATTCTGAATTCTTAAACTGAATATTCAAGTCCTTTAGAAAAAAAGTGAAGCTATCTTTATCATGTAAAAGAAATTTAATTTCTCTATGTACAAGACTAAATAGATTTTGAATAGTTTCGTATTTTTATAATATAAAATAAAATATCAAAAAAAGTCTATTGCCAAGAAATAGGCATTAGTTTGGTGACAATATTCATAGTAGAAGGCTATTAGTACTCTCAGTAAGTATTAAAAAATAATATGAGCCTGAGATCATTCTGCATCAACATCATGTATAGGATGCAAGACAAATTCATGACTAATTTAAAACAGCACAATATCCATTCATAGGTTGATGGGCATCTGGGTTGTTTAAGAGGAGCTGAAGGGATGGGAGGGCATGAATGGGAGGAATAAAAAACAGAATAAGGCACATCACATACAGGAACCACTCCATCATGGTGAATCTGATCATTATATACAACTAAATTTGAAAAATATAAAATTATGTTGTGATATTTAAATGTAACTGGACTCTAAACACTATACTGTAGTCTCTCTTATTATGACTTATCTTCTAAAATAATATGATATTTCATGTACAGATGAAACTTCAAATTCCTGTTGTTACTATGAACTGACTTTATTATGTCCTGGGTGCTGTTTTAAAAATCTATTGAAGAATAATTAAAAACTTACAATGTTACTACAACTTATCATTTTAAGCCATCAACTTTTAGTTTTATTCTGGATGAGGGTCTAGATAAACGTATTTTTATTCACTGTGAAATATAAGACATGCACAATCTTGACAGATTTGGCTCCATTAACACACATAATCCTTTTGTAATCAATAGCACTGACTTAGCTTGCCTAAGGTTATAATAGAAGAGATGATTGTCTGACAACATGGGTAGAGATGAAGCCAGCATTTGAATCTTATCAATTTCCTGTTTATGGAAAAATTAAACATTTCACATTACTTTTCCCCTCTAACAAAAGGAAAGCCAGTCACCTCCTAAATGGTATGGTAACTTCAAAGGCAAATCACTGCTATATTCTAGTCTTTTTTTCCCCCTCTAAAAATTGTTGTCCTACAAGGAAATATATTAAGATACACTGTACAGACCTTTTTCAAATACTTGGTCAGTTTGAAGCCTCCAGAATGGTGATGAACCTCAGCGGAGCATTTCTTCTTTGCTAGAACAGCAGAGTTGACTTTGCCTGTCCATTAGAGACTGCTTGGTCCGTGGTCACTTTGCAGCAACTGTGGCCTCAGACCCTCATCTGGCCTCTTACTACACTCAGCTATATTTGGTAACTGAACTCATGTTTCAGCAGAGAGCCACAATCTGGAATTCCAGCAGTCGAGTGGGAAGCAGCCCCAGGCCTGAGGGCTGGGTTCTTAGAAATTAATGCCACCTAGTATAGAAGGAACTATATTTATGGATCTAATAAACACAAAACTTAAAACCGACACTTTTGTACTCTGATCCTGTAGTCAAAAATCACATTTACCTCTTTAACATATTCTTAACCAATTACTAGTGTGTGATTTCAGATAAAAAAGTCATATTTTAAAAGAAGGTATTTAATTATAATCTTCTCTGATATTTAACTTTTAGTCACATAGGAGATTGCCCTAACAGAACATCCAGTAGCTATTTAAAAAGTTAGACACCTGTTAAATTAGAGTTCCATTTTCTTACTTCATGCTGTTAATTAAAAATTATGACTATGATGTGTATTGAGACATTGTCCAAAGTAGGATGAACGAGGCGTGACCGTGCAGGGACTGACTCTTATACGTGTTGCAACACTCAGCTCTTAGCTCACTGCTTAGCCCATCAAGAACATGTAGTGAAGATTGGCCGAAGCAAAGATGGTGAATGAATAACGTTCAAGACAAGTATGAACCCTACTATAGTTGTAAAAATGTTGCACAACCATTTTATTACATTTTTTTTCGGCTTCTCATTGAAACATAGGCTAATACCATGATCTTGTAAATAACAAATGGAAATAATAAGAAGTCTTTCCTGATTGGAGATGAGCTAGCAGAGCCGAAGCTAAGGAGCGAAAATAGTCACACAGCAGAGTTCGGTGAAGTTAACCTGTAAATGAAACGCTGACTTTTCTGTTGCTTGGATAGTATCACCACAGCTGATCTGGTTTTGTATCTGAAGAATTTTTCTCTTATAATTAAGTCTTTATAAAGCTCCGTCCTTATACTTTATAGCGAAAACTGGCCCTTTAAAAACCGGTCCTTCTTAAAATTGGTCTTTGCTTCACTACATGCATTCATTAGTGCTTTTAAATTTTATTTTTATAGGACAAAAATCCCTAGTTGTTTTTCTTAGTCCGAAAGTTATACTGTATATTTATATAACAAAATATCACAGACTGTGCAATTTATAAAGAGTCAAGATTTACTTTTCACATTTCAGGAGCCCTGGAAGTGCAAGGTCAAGGGCTTGGCAGGTCCACTGTCTGCCGAGGGTCCTGTCTGTTTCCAGGATGGCACCTTGAGAGCTATGTCTTCCCCAGAGGAGGGATACTGTGCTCTTGCAGATGGAAAGGTGAATGGGGAGACAGATGTGAAACCCCTCCATGAAGCTCTTCAACCAAGGATGGAATCCCACTCATGATGGCAAAGCTCACGAAATACCTCCCAAGGACCACATTCCCCAATCCAGATGCACTAGGAGTTACCCTTCAGCCTGAATTTAGCAATGACTAAACAAGTGTTTACATTTTCAGTGTTTACCAAAAAAAAGGTAATAAAAATTGAATAGTAGAGAAACTGAGAAGACAGAAGACGCAGTTGTTGGAAAGTGACAAACGGGTAGATGGGTCTAACTACATTGCAAAATTTAAATGTCTGCAGAAGGAAATGCTAATCAGAGTGAGTCCCAGAGTCCCCAAAAGGTGCAGAAATTGGAGGCGCTAGAACTCTCCTTGGAAATAGCTTTAATTGGCACCTGTGGATGTTGCTGGGAATAAGAAAGCCAGGATATGAGACTAGGATTGAGGGGAAAAATTCCTAAGGAATAGTTAGACTTTATTTTTCAGCTTACATTTCAGGCATCCATAATACTGCTCATTCTCATGCTCAGAGAGGATGGGAGAGAAACTCTCTGGGCTCCAAGAATGCAAAACATGGGAGATGGAGAGAAGGAGGCATAGGAGGTGGTCTGAAAGTAGGGGAGGGTTGGGTCACAGGAGGGAGTAGAAGCCTCATTTGTATCTAGGACTTTCATTAATTTTTTTTTTTTGAGAAAAGTAATGATCAGAATATAGAAAAATGGTAATATTTGATACATCTTGGTACTGTTGTGGATATTTGTTGCATTTGTTAATATATTTTTTGTATCTGAAAAATGTCACACTCAAAAGTAAACGAGACCTACCTCTAAAGGACATTATCTGTTTCAGAGATTATGGGAATCAAGACATAACCTCTTCTTCACCTTGCTCATGGAAAGAATTACTATTGTTAATCAAGTGGTTGAAATGCTACATGTATAATAACTTTATTGTTGAACCAGTTATTAATTTCAAAATAATTAGATGTTCTCTGTACTACATAACATAACCTTCCTTTCAATGTTTTAAAAAGATTGTACTGTTGTTAGTGAATTTCGCAGGAGCCACCAGATTGCCCATCACTTGATGGGTATGTGAAAGGTGCTCATGGTAATATTTTTCTCTTATTAAGGCATTACCAGAAAGATAAATATTCTTGCAGTTCCTAGAAAAAAACAGAGATAGGTTTACAGTACAGTAAATGTTTGCTGCATGGTCTGGCAAGAGTAAACATGAGTGTGTTCAGTGGCTCAATTTTTTTTGTTAGTGTTGTGGCAAAACTCACAACTAGCTGAAAAATAAAATGTTATTTTTTCCAAGGCATATTGCACACCCAAGTTTTCTTACATTTAATATTTCTTTTTTCTCATGAAGAAGTTCATAATTTTTAAACAATAGAAATACAAAGTTAGATACACATGTCAAGTCTCCCAAACAACATTTTTTTGTATGTGCGATTAAAACATTCCTGTTGAATTGTGTACAGAGACACGGAGGCTGGTACTTATAGGGGAAGCTGTTGGTCCCAGAGTGGAGGAAAGCTGGATTCTATGTCCTCCGGGAGGACAGAAGGGTGGTGGGTCCTGTGATTGGCCAGAACACCGATACTGGACAGGAGATAAGCGCCCAGCCATCGCGTGGTCTGGGCATGGACACCCAGGTGTGAGCACTAAGCATGGTAGTTATTTATTTATTTATTTATTTATTTATTTTTAGTACAGGGTCTCACTATGTAGATCGGACTCATAGTGATCCTCATGTTTTCAGCCTCCCAAGTGCTGGGATTATAGGCATGCGCCACCACGCCCAGTCTCAATCGCCATCTCAGCGCGCCCAGGGGCGGGGTCGGCACGGCATGTAGAGTATCGAACTCCGGTCCCTGCATCTTCCTAAGCATAAGCATCATAGCTTTGGAAGCTGCAGCGAAGGAGGTGGATGTTTCTACCTTGTAACAGATCGTGGGGGCTGGATCAGTGGAAGTTGGACGACGGAGCAGAGGAGGCCTCCCTCGCCTGCCCCTGATGGCTTGGTGCCTAAATCCTGGTGTCCTGCCAAGAGTGATGAAACATACCCTGCAAAAGAGGAATAACGATAGCCGTGAGCTTTATGGGTCTACAATATGCCTCAAAGCTGGGTCTGTTTACAACATGGAGAGGACCAAGAAATGCTGTCTTCTCGCACATTGTGAACAGCAAACTATGCTTGTTTGACTAATGTAAGAATCTGAAAAACAAAGTTCCTCTTTTTTAGAAAATTTGTACCAGTAATTGGACCAAAGTTCTTAAAGTAGCATAAAAAGGCTGAAATTCTACTCGGGATGGGATTTGGCCTGGGCGATGCTGGGCTCTCCTACCTACTCGCATATTTACCACCAAGTACATTGTTGCGCTCAGAGAGGCTGTAACATGCGATCAGCTACTCTCACTGGGGCCAGCTTTCTCATGTTGACTGCATCTTCTCAGAAAAGTTATTGCTCTACTATCCTCTTCCACATCATTTTTTTTTTTTTTTTCAGCTAAGACTTTCGACCTAACTGGGCCCTTGAATTTCATCTGTCCTAGTCCTGCCACTATCTTGAGCGATTTCAGCCCCTCTTCATTGATTTGTTCCATGCTTTAGCATGTTGGTTCTTGTCCTGACTGTCTCCAGTGGTCTCCGCTTCTGCCCCATAGTTGTGTGTTTCTGTACATTGAAAAGACTCCCATCTTAGCACAACAACTATTCATTGTTTCACAGCTTCTGTGTGTGAGGAACCCTGTAGGGTCTTAGCTAGGCGACTCTATGTCACTGTTTTGTAACCTTGTTGTCATGAAGATGTTCCCAGCTTTTTTTATTTGAAAGCCTAGGTGAGGCTGGAAGATCTTTTCTCAAGGTGGATCGTTCACATGTCTAGAAAAACTCAGTGCTGTTGGTAAGAGCCAGGAAGCTGGCTGTATGCTGCTTGAGCTTTATTTCATATTGCATAATTCAATGAGCAGCAAGGAATAATTCTGGAAAGAGCACAGCACAGGTCCTTCATGACCTCGACTTTGGGGTTAGATTTCATGGTTTCTATATGATCTTTAGTTCCATGAATTGTCCTGATTAATCATGGGGAGGGCAACACAGACAAGTGAGCCTGTGAGCAGGGTCACTTGCTCACCTTGGAGCCCACGTACCCGGCCTCCGTTCCATGTAACTCCTCATTGTCACGACAGCTGCACTTGGACACACTCCATTTTCAAAACTGCAAATTTGTTATTTGAGTTTCATTATTTGACTGCCAACTTTCTTCCTCTACATCACTCGCTCAGTGACTACACGGACTTTTCGTCACCCGTATCTCCAGGCTGTCGGTCACTCTATCTTCATATTATTAATATACATTGGTTTCAAGTCAGTCAATAGTATAGTATATTTTGTTGTCTTCCTTTTAGCAGATACAAACTTTCAGGTGCTCAGTAGACAAGGTATATGAATTTTTGATGGAAGGATATGAGGAAGAAGACTAAGGGTTTGTTCCTTTGTCCCCCTGATTCTTTTCTCTCTCTGGTGGCTCAACAAGCTCTGCAAGTTTGAGTCTCAAAGATGGTCTGCTTATTCG
This sequence comes from Tympanoctomys barrerae, assembly GCA_002564285.1. NCBI lineage: Eukaryota > Metazoa > Chordata > Mammalia > Rodentia > Octodontidae > Tympanoctomys > Tympanoctomys barrerae. The sequence continues at coordinate 8,702 of NDGN011479896.1, forward strand.
CTTTGCTGCCCATGTTTGCTTCTGTTTTCATTTCCAACACATCTTACCAGCAGACTGGGCTCATGCATCTGCAGCTAAAATAGTGAGCAGGAAGTCTGATCAATAAAAAACTAAACTTGGAGGCTGAAAAGCCCACGGGATTGTCCTAATGAGCCACTTACTGGCAAAGGAGTCCTTCACACTCAGCCAGTATTTCTTCTTCCTTCTCTTCCTCTGTACCTAGTTGGGAACCCTGGCACAGAACAAGGGATGGTGTCCGGGACTTGTAGCATTTTATGGCCACCGGTCAATGGCTGTGAAATCCACATTTGCTCCTTATGAGTGAAATTTTATGAGCTGTCATTAAGCCTGGTGCACATGCGCAGCCCGGGCCTGAGGGTGATCTCGTCACAGGCTTGCACTGTGCAGGGCGTCTGCCGGTGTGAATCGGAGAGAAAAGTCAGGCCAATAATAAAAGTAGAGCTGAAATCTTCTGAGAATAGATTCCATATTCTGTTTGTATTCACCAGAAATCTCATTTTTCAGTCTGTCCTAGAGGGCCCAAGTGTAGAAGAAGTTTATTCAGGAATGAAAACCCAGTAATATTAATTGCAAAAGCAAGTTTTATTGCATTTAAGCAAAAATAAGGTTAACACTTATTTACAAAGAGCACATCATCATTATATGATTATTTTAAAATTATTTATTCAATAATATAAAATTCAACAAAAAGAAAATATACACTGATATTTTGAATACTCATAATTCATGGAATAATTATTAATAACTAGAAGTCAATCATTATGGTAAAATAATAATATGTTCTGTATAACTAGGTCTTATCCAACTCATAATGGTTGGCTTAATATCTAAACATCTGGAATTTAATTCACCATATTAATAAGTCAAAACAGAAAAGCCACATGGCCATTTTGATAGATTATTAGTAAGTCTTTGGACAAAATTCAACATCCACTTTCAATTAAAAATACCTTATGAGGGCTGGGGAAATAGCTCAGTGGCATAAGCACCTGCCTGGAAATACAAGGTTGTGAGTTCGATCTCTAGTACCAAATAGATAAACTTTGTGAGATGGGGAGAGCATGTTTCTAATTTAACAGGTGCATTAAGGCATATGTGCATGTGTGCACATGTGTGTCCACCTGCACATCTAACCATGTATATATATGGCTAAACACTAAGAACTGTTGACAGCTAATATCATTTTTTTTGGAGCAGTTGTTTGCTTCTTGGTACTGGGATTGCACCTAGGGCCTCTGCATTGTGCTACAACCCCATGGCCCTTTCTAAAGTTTACATTTTGAGGGTCAATGAGATAGCTCAGCAGACTAAAGCACCTACTTAGACAAGCTTAGGAAAGTTCAGGGACCTCGGTTCAATCTCCAGCACCACATCCTATGCCAGCTCAGCCCCCAGGGAGGGCTGAGCCAGCCAGAGTTCAGGCATAATGGCAAACATCTGTAATCCCAGAGCTGAGGAGGTTAAAAGCAGGAGGATCACCACAAGTCCAAGCTGTGTAGTGAGACCCTGCAACAACCAAATACATAAAAATAAAAAAAAATAAAGCTTTTCAGTTTGAGACAGGGTCTCTTGCTCAGGCTGTGCTCAAACTTAACATCCTCCTGTCTCAGGCCAGTCCTATATGCACAGGGGAAGACATGAAAGGGGTGGAGTAATAGAATAAATGGAATGCTACATCCCATTCTACACAGGAAGAATTGATTTTGTAATCAGTTCTATAAAAATATTCTATAAATGTGATATAATCTCAATCAAAATTACATTTTGTTTTGTGGACATAGGAGAATGGATACAAGTAAAGAGGAACACAGTACTGCATGAGAAGGGGATGCTGACAAATTCCTACAGTGGAGCCAACATGAATGAACCAATGAATTAAATAAAATGACATATTTTATTTTTGCATGGGAGAGTTATATTGAAAGAGCAACATATGTTAAATAAATACTTGTATTTTGGTCTGTTTTTTGGCTTTGTTCAATTCCACTGACCTATACCGAGCTACACCTATTATATTTAAAGAACTAAATTTCCATGTCACTGCTTTCAGCGAAGTAAAAGTTCTTTTGGTTCACATAAATTGAGAAAAAGATTAAATGGAATGCATAAATATGTAATAATGGGTAAAAAATCATGATAGATTTTTAGATAAAATTAGTGTTTGCATACAGCATATCATAGGTATGTGCTAGTTTATCTCAATAGCTATTACAGTAATGCCTTAGTTCATGAACACTTCTATTTGTGAATACATTTAGCTCACAAATAGAAGTGCATGGTGAAATTTTGCTTCCATTTTTGAGCTCCAATTGGGCAATGAACACAACCTGGGCCATCCAGAATCATGGAAGATGGAGTTTGTGAACTGAGGTCCCACTGTATGTCTTCGTCCTGTACATGAACGAAAATTTAACATTTTTCCAGAAGGAAAAGTAATGAATCTTTACTTTAGGAAGAAAATGCAGTTCATGGGAAGTTAATAGGGTCATGTGGGAGGCTTGGCTCCACTGTGCCTGTCTTACCTCTACTCTTTCATACGTCATTCACTGGGTGTAGTGGTGCACACTTGCAATCCCAGAACCCTGAGGCAGGAGGACTGCAAGTTGAAACCCAGTTCAGGTAACTTAGCAGGCATGTGTCTCAAAGTAAAAATTAAAAAGCACTGATAATGTAGCTTAGGGTGAAGGTGACGTTTAACTATCAATACTACAGAAAAAGAAGGCATCACTGGGGAAAGATATCACTGGAGATTATTTTTACTATTGTTGTTTCTTCCTCCTTATACTTACCATGATTAATAAGAATAATTTTTAAAAATATATTTTGATGAGTAATAAAACAAGAAGTGACAGAAAATACACCCTAAATACACCATTAAGTACATGAAGCACATTGTTCCCTAGGTATTATACCTGGAAAGTAAGATTAAATAAAATATTTTTTTGTTTTGTTTTGTTGTTTTAAATATGTGTATCCATGTTTATGGCAGCACAATTTATGGTAGCTAAATCTTGGAAACAACTAAAATGCCCATCACCTGAGGAATGGATGAGAAAGATATGGTATTTTTATACAATGGAGTATTTACTCAGTTATATAAAAAAGACAAACTTGAAACCTTCATAGGTAAGCAGATGCAACTAGAGGCTATACTCATAAGAGAAATGGATTAGGCCCATATGTGTAAATATCATATTGTCTCCCTAGTGTAAGAACCCAAAAGAAGAAATGAAATCTGGAAGGTATAACAGATACAGTAAAACGGAAAGAAACAGAACTTCAGGATTAAACAATGAAGAGGAGAGAAGGGAGAAAAGATAGGGAAAAAAGTAGGGGGAAAAAGCATGAATGTATTTATACAGGATGTCTGAGGTGATTGTACTAAGAATGTCCATCAGTTTTTTGAAAATAGCAGTTAATGTGTAGAATTTTCACCTTGACTAACTGTATGCT
>NDGN011479901.1:0-13307 GCA_002564285.1 Tympanoctomys barrerae
GAACTCAGGCCCTTGCGCTTGCCAGGGAAGCGCTTATTACACTGAGCCATCTCCCCAGCCCCATTTATTTTTAATCTTAATGTCTATGAAAGTGAATGACACATTTCTTATTGTTTTTACTGTTTGGGTACTATACATATTTAGCTTCCTTTAGGGGCCATTTAAATTAGTTGACTAACTCTAATCTGAATTATGTGTTTCAATGTCTCAGGTTGTTAAAACAATATAAATTAACTGCTTGTGCCTATGTAATAATTGTAATATTAGGGTTTTTTTTTCCTGAAAATTCTCTAAATGTAAGATGTCTAAAAATAGAGTGGAGGTGGATTGGACAGTCTGCAGGCTACGAGTTGGAATAAAAACATCTTCGTTAAGCCAAAAACATGGCAACCAATATTTTCTGTTATAAAAATATTTTAGATGAATTTAATTTTTTTATGAAAGCTGTCTGCAACTGAAATGAAGAGCAGAAGCTCCGTGTTTGTTCACAGGCCAGCAGTGATAATACCTGCAGCATAAAGCACACAGCTCTTCTTAGAAGTTCGCTTTGCCAAGAGGGGGAAAAAGATAGTACGTGCTTGATCTCTGAATCATCAATTTTCACCTTGGTAAATCTTGTTGCCATAAACAACACCAGCCAGAGCCTTTACAGGAAACTGATGTTAACTGTCCACTAGAGGCTGTAATGAGCCCAACAATGTCACTAGCACAACCTCAGGTTGAAACCTAATGATCACTGATTTTTAAATGGCAAGAAGGAAAAAAAGTTGTAGAAACGAGTAAGAGTGAACAATAGTAGCTCTATTTAAGTAGCCATGTCTGTGCGCGTGGCGTTTCAAAATGTGAGAAAAAAAAATTCTGGGACTGTATTACCTTCTTCGTGAGTGTGCTTATTTTTATTTTTAAAGCGCGTTGGCTCTACAATCCAGAGTTGTTTAAAAGCTGACATATTTCTCTGGGTGATTCTGTATCCTGCTTCAGTTGGTGACTAACCCTTAGGTCATAAGCAAACTCAGCCGAAAAAGCTCTCAAATACAGCTTACAGTCAACAGTGGTGGCTTCCAGGGAGAAACGGAGGGATCAGATGTCTAGACCCAGTTCCAAGCACCTGAAGCAGGTCAAACGCTGCCCGACACCTACAGGCCTTCCAGAATTCTCCGCAGCAAGGGCAGCGCCTCAGTGAGAGGCCCTAGGCGCGCGTCTTCTCTTCCCCCAGGCGCCACACCTGTTGGCAAGTGCACCTCTGCGAAGACCCCTCTAGGCGGAGCCCACCCCCGAGCGGTGGACACCCGGAGGGGACCCGGCGGGCGGGCGGGCGGGTGGGCGGGGGAGTTGAGGACCGCGTTTAGTAATTAAGCTCAGAGGAAGTTCTTCCGTGTGGATTTGTAAGAACTGCAATTTAATGCTCCGTTTACTTTCTCTATCTCCTACACCAGTTACCTCACTTCCGATTAAATTAATGATCCCGAATTAGCCGCGAGAGGAGCCCGCGGGTCGTCTATTACGGCCACATCGGAGTAGTTCAATTCCCAAAGCAGATTTCCGGAAGTGCAGAAATAGAAGGGAAGGCGGGTGGTCAGTACTCTCCGGCGTAGGACAGGTGAGGGTGCACGTGCCATCGCGGGGATTCTTTAAAACTTTTCCGAGTTGCAAGCCGACGCAGGCCCTGCGGCCCCTTCTCAGACGCCGAAACAACACGGACTGGAGGGTGAACGTGCAGCCGCCGACCAGAGTGAGCCTGCTTAGGCGCTTCGCGGAGCGTCCGGGGCTCGGGGCCAGTGGGGATTAGAATTAGCTGGCTTCTCCGCCCCCGCGGGTTTTTCGCTGTCTCGGAGCTCAAGCCTGATACCTTGGGGGGAATCCTCCAGGCTGCCCGATTTGCACCCCGCTGTCACTCCGCTCCAACTAGGTGCAGAGCGCTGGGGAAGCGCGCAAGCACCGACCGGTCACCGCTCCAATTACCTCATCGTTCCCACTCCCCGCCCCTCTCAAACCTGGAAGGAGGAGCCCCCTTCCCCTCTTCAGGGTGGGCGTCCCCCCTTCTGTTCCCTGCTCCCTGGTCCGAACCCCGATCCTCTCTCAGGACTCGGCGCCGGCCTCTCCGCCTGCCCCGGCTGCGCGCACCCAAGGGTTAAGGGCGCGGGCCGCCGTGCGCTCGCCGTGCTCCGCGCGGCTCGCCGGGCCTCCTGCCAGAGGGTGCCCCCCCCCCCCACGAAGTCGGATCCTTGAGCTGCGGCGGCGGCAGCCAACTGCTCCATATTTGGCTTCTATTACACATTTACATACTGGAGCGAGCAAGCGAGCGCGAGAGAGCGCGAGGGAGGGAGGGCGGGCAGGCGGGCGGAGGGAGGAGGGCGGGGAGGGAACGGGAGGAGGGGGAGGAGAGAGCGGAGTATACCGCAGACATCATTTCTACTACAGTGGCGGAGCCGTACAGGACCTGTTTCACTGCAGGGGGACCCAAAAACAAGCCCTGTGGAGCAGCAGCAGACCAACAGCAGCCGCAAGACATTGTTTCTCTCCCTCTGTGCCCCCTTCCCCACGCAACCCCAGATCCATTTACACTTTACAGTAAGTGGCTATTTTTTTTTCTCCTCTGATTCTTTCTCTCCCCCCTCCCCCTCCCCTTCTCCCCCTTATTTAGATTAAAAATCAACCTCCCCCCTGTTTTCCCGAGAGGGGCAAAAGCAACAACCAGAAAACAAACCTCAAATCCCAATGGGCTGCACGGAAAACAGCTGGAAGAGGAGCGAAGGAAACCTACCCGTCGTGTGTGTGTGTGTGTGTGTGTGTGTGTGTGTGTGTGTACATACAGCTGTCCCCAGCTCCAGTCTCCCGAGCCTGTACCCCACTCTGGGCGCACGGGGTCCCGGCAGGGGGGCTGCCAGGGTGGGGGCAGCCGGGCCAGGGGGCGCGCCCGAGCGGGGGGCGCGGGCGGGGACAGCGGCGGCAGCGCCCGGCTTCGGCTCCGCGGCTGCGAGCGCCGAAAGCAGTGTCCTCCCCTCCCGGTGGCGCAGAGGGAGGCGGCGGCCGGGGTCGCGCTGCCCCCTGCCGATCCCCTTCTCAGCAGCTGGGGCTTTGCGAGAAAGGAGGGCCGGGCTTCCCCGCGGAGAGTCGCCCGGCCTCAGCGCCCGGGGCAGGGTCTCTGGCGGAGGAGGTCGGCCTCCCCGGTGCGCGGCTGCGGGCCGGGAGGGCGCCGCGCCGGCTGCCGGGCTGAGACTTTGCCCGCAGCCGGGTGCGGGGAGCTGAGGGCGCCCGCGGTGGTGGAGGCCGAGCGGGGGAAGGGGCGTGCGCGGTGGCCGCTCTAGCTGCTGTCGCCACTGCCGCCCTGTTGGTGCGGCCGCTTCCTGATCCTGTGCAGCGGCCGCCCCTCGGCCCGCGGAGCCCGCGAGCGCCCCGGCCCGGGCCCGGCAGGCGCGGAGAAGCCGCAGCAGGCGCTGCTGCCCTGCGCCGGGAGTGATCGGCTGCGCGGCGGCTGGGAGGGTGAATGAAGCCAGGAGGAGGGAAGGAGGCGGCGGCGCAGGAGGAGGTGCTGCGGGGACTGGGATGCGCCCTGGAGCCCCGCAGCTCGCTCACTCGGGGCCGGGCCGGAGACTCCGCCACTCCCGCCGCCGCCGCCGCCGCCTCCTACGTGGTTCCAGCGCGGCGGGCAGGCCGGTCCGGCAGGGGGCAGGGACGGGGCCGGCCGGGCGGAGCGAGAGGTGAGGTGGTGTGGGAGCGCGGCGTGGGTGCCAGTGTGTGCGAGTGTGAGTGTGCGTGCGCGCCCCCCGGGGGGGGGAGGGGGGTCGCGCTGTGGAGGGGACCAGGGGGCCACTTGGCGGACTCCGAGCGCCGCGACCTCTCCGGAGCCCCCAGCCCGCAGGCCGCTAGCTTCAACTCCGTGGCTTGCGCTTTCATTTTATTTCAGACCACGTACCGGGCTGACTGGAAGCCGTGAAACAATTCAGGTTTTCTAGGGAGATTGAGCGAGAGCCTTAGTGGGGGGGGGGAGTAGGTTGGAGATCAAGACTGCCAGAAAACAAAACAACCCCCCCCCAAAAAAAAATTCGGTTTCTAAGACGGTAGAGTTCAGTTTGATCCTGCGGCTGCTCTGTTTTGTTTTGCTTTCTTGGTATATAATCCTACAGATAAGAGGGTAATATAAATACTTGGGAAGATTGGAAAATTGCTGAAGAGTAGTAAGGGCGGAAAAAAAAATCCAGTCGGAAGCTGGTTATATAATGCGCGATGTGGCTAACAAGAACGGCAAGCTATTTTTATTTTGTTTACCGTATGTTGTGCTGTAGGGACTCCTCCAAACTGGTTCTGTCCCCAAAGAGATTTTTAGCTTCCCTGTGAGAGCCACAGGATACAACTGGCAAAATTAGAAGACCCTGTTCCACCCACAGAATAAAAACTAATGCCTTGAGAGGCAGTCTCGGTGCACATCCTGCGCTGCGTGCAAGGGAATGTGTGTATGCAAATAAGTTCTCCTTTGGCAATCTAGTAGTCACATCTCAATGACATTTGTGTTTTATAATGCAGGATGTTTTTAATATTTAAACATCACCCTTATAGATCTCACATACCAGCGGGTACTGGCTGGTTATTTTTAGGCATAGCTGGTTACTTTTTCGACAGTGTTAGGTAAATCATATCTATTTGGGTTTCCGAAGAGCCGTGCCGTTCCTAGAGGCCCCTTCAACCCACCCTGTAGTTTATTTTAAGGAGTAAAGATAGTTTGATACTTAGGCATTTTGAAGGAATGAAGATTATGCCTGAGGAAGCCACCAGAGAGAAGAGAAAAATCCTGCACATGAACTCTTCGAAAGGGATTGCGCCACAGCAGCTAGCGCTGTGGCATTTAATCTCCTCTGATTGCCCTCTAACTGTGCATGCACCAGTCAATATTTTAGCAGCTCTGCAAATAAATGGGCTTCAGTGCCACCTTCCACATCAAGCAGAGGTGGAAGGATCGCCCCTGAACCTCCTGCTCGCCTGTCTTTCTCCTGTGATAGTGTCACTGGTGTAGGTTTTCCGGGCACTTACTCCAACCCTGATCACTCATGTAATTAGATCAGGCTGCCATGGCAACAGACAGTGTTCTCCCTCCATTCAGGTGGGTTTGCCTGAACTACTCCAAGTGTTTTATGCACAGTATTTGTGCTGCCCAGGCCAGACTTCACTATTTCAATTGCATCTTCTTTCAGTCATTTGGATGAGAGGCACTGAATGAGGCTTCTAGCCACTAAACTTTTAGAAAGGAGACCAACAAGCTGTTCTCGCCGGGTACAGTATGTAAATGCATCTCCCCAGACAGTGAAAGGAGCCTGACAGTCCTGCTGGTGTTTATTGTGAGCAGATCAACAAGTATTTGGTACTTGTTAGAAACCTTTCAGAGCTTACTAAAGCGACATTTCTTTTGCAGTCTGGTGCCTCTGGCCTTGCAGGCACTTAACCCTTCGCAGGGTGGCGAGAAACCCTTCTTTTAGGGCTGACATTCTTACTCGTGAGGACTGGCTTTCTAAAAGCTTTGCTCATAGAAAGTAACTTATTTGGAAGTTGTATACCCCTAGACCCATTTTAGAACTTCACAGCCATCATAAAAACGGGTGCTGACCATAAGCAGACGTTGAGTGTATTCTTAATTTAAATCTTTTGGCTAGGATCTCTGTGATAGTAATTTCAAATATTTATTTTCTCAGTTAAGTGAGAGATAACATAAACTGTAGCTAGTAGACTGATTGTGTGTAGTAACTGTACACAAACAACTTGTGCTGCATTTTAGGATATGGTTTAAGGAGCACTTCCAGAGAACAGCCTTCTCCTTTTTGCACGAGGGCACCAACCCCCTTGTGAATGAAGGCTGCTAGGCCAAGAAAAAGGATGCAACAGCAAAAAAGAAAACAGGAAAATGTCTTGAGCTGCTAGAGTCCTGTGTTGCCCAGGCAGTCCCAATGGGAACTTTTTTTTTTTTTTTTTGTAACTGTGATATTTGAAAGAAACAATAATCGAGGAGGATAGTGTCACTTTTCATTGTCACCCTGACCATCAGTTTATGGTTTTATGGTTGCCTAGGTGCACTGGTTATTGTTTCTCCCCCCTGGAGCCTGGACTGAGTGAGCTGCTCACCTCCCAGTGCTGGGTTTCAGAGTTTCTGGGTCTAGTCGGTGAGTGCGCTGGTAAAGTGAGCAGGCCTGGGAGGTAAACACACTGTCAGCAGGGGAGTCAGAATAAGGCGCAGGAGTGTGAGTTTTACACAATGCCTCGGAGACCCTGGATAAATTTTGCAAACTACCAAAAGTTGTGTCACTGGCCGTAAAAGATAGACATCTATTTTTCAGTGCACAAATAAATCCATGCTCAAATGAGTACGAAAAAGTGTTTGTTCTCAGATGGAAACTGTAAAAGACAATATTTTCCTCTCTGGATTTGTTTTAAGAGGGTTTGGTAAACAGAGTACGGTACTGTGTTGGAAATATTATATGGAAGCTTCAGGCCTCTAAATTGTTTTTTAGAAAATAATTTTTAAAAAACTCTTTAGTCATCAGATTATATGTCAAATGCCTGAACATGGCCCTAAATTCCAGCTACTTTATGTGAGAGTTCTGAGAAAGGGCAGCATCAAGAGATTATTAAAATATTAGCAAACACTTCGACGGCTCCTGTTTATGCTGTTCAAGAGTTCAAGGACTCACATTCCTTCCCTATAATGTGCCTTTATTTTTCTTTCTTCTGAAATGTCAAGTGGTTTTGCTTGTGTATGTGCATTCAGTGACAGTTTCTGACGACTGACACAGTAACTCCAGGCTCACTGTGTTTCCTATTAGAAGTTAGTCAATGCGTGACGTTTTACTAAAACCCCCAAACTCCTGGAAGTAGGTGAATGTGGGGTGAATATTAATTCTTTAAACTTGAGCTATCTGCGAGTAACAGTACTTGAGACTTTGCAAAGCTTACATACTTGTATAGGTAAAGTGACACAAGGTAGGAACAACATACACTGTCACTTTGGAGGGAGAGAAATCCAGTTATATTGCTTTATATTTTTAGGGTAATGGAATCATGTAAACGACTGGCTTCTGAACAAGATTTCGATCTATATAGTTTAATTACTTTGAAGAATAGATTTAGTTCTACTATACTTTAGAGAGCACCAGAAGCAGACCTCCTTATATTTTTTAAATGCATTTGAAACAAGAAATTGTATAAACCTTCAGGGGTAAGGACTTCTGTTCTAGAACTTACAAAAAGTACCTCTTTTGCTTCTAAGATACGAATGTGTGAGATAGGAACTTACCCTGCTCCCATTTTAGTTTCATTTAATGTAGCTTAATGAAATAAATGTACTTACTCATTTACATTTTCTTTAAGAAGTAGTGACATACGGAGTGTATAGAGTACTAGTGTTGTAACATTGTAAAAATGTTGGCCAAAAGAAGGGTAATGAGATCCAGGTTTTAAAAACATGTCAGTTCTTAAAATGACAGAAATAATAAAAAGAATATCATGGGGGTAAATTATCTTACCGGTAGAAACAATGTTTCTATATTTTCTTCCAGCACAAATATATTTATGTATTCTGTCTTTATTATTAGAGAGATATGTTTTATAATACTCATAAATTTGAACCTTTCAGGCTAATGTACTGAAAGTGTTTATGCTACATATTACTACCATCTCCCATATGCTAAAACATGCTTAGAACTATCACAGGTAAGAAGGCAATAAGCATTATATTTTGTTTGACATATTTGATGTTAGCATAAATGTCTCATTGATTATTCTATAACTTTGAATGCATTCTGTTTGGGGAGTAATGAAAATGCAGTGGTAATTGCCATAATGTAAGCAAAAATTATATACTGCTTGAAAGCCACTTTTGATAGAATTGGTTGTCCTGCAACCAGAATTTGAGACTAAAAGAGGGCAGAGAATCTCCGGATCATGGTGTTTTGGTTTGGACTGGAAGGAACTCTTTTTCCCACTAATGTGCCCTTGTTCAGGAAGTTATTTAACAAAAGTCTTTAATGCTGTTTATCACAGCTATTGACCTATAAGCATTTGTGTTTCTAATGTTCAGAGAAAGCATATTTGTCTGTCAGTTTGTATAGCATGTTTTCTTTCATTGTGCCCTTTGCTTTGTTGTGATTCCCACACTGTGTCCTGGTTTTTATAGATTGTCACCTCTGTACTATTTGGGCCACTTTCTGGATAATCTTCCACCCCTGATAGTATTGTATTACGTTGCTGTGCTGTGCTTTTGAAACCTTTGAGATTCCATTTGGAGTGTAGCTCAGTCTAGAAAAAAATGTATAGGTGATTTTCTTTTATTATTTGCATGTTTTTCAACAAATCCATGTCGACTTGCATTTGTTCTTGTGTTCTTCCTACTGGTGAAATAACAGGTCAGATTAACTCTTTATCAGTGGAATTAGTGGAGCAGCACAAATGCTTTGGAAATAAGGAGGCACACAAGGAGAGAGTAAATTAATATTTTACAGCATTTGCATCACATTTGGCTGGTCTCTGCACTTCAGCAGAATGGGAGGAGACTGTAATTTGGACTCTATAAAGCCTTATCTGCCAGGCGTTATGCAAATAGAATTGTGTGCACCTATATTGATATAGAAGCAAACCCTCTCCTGACTGTGAGCCCAGAAAGAGCTGTCTGCGATTCTGCAGTACCTGCAGCTGGTTGGAAAACGATTATCTCGAAGAACGTTATCAGATAAAATCAAAGAAGAGCTCTGTGCGATGCACAGGAATCCGGGAACTTCTATTTAACTTGGCCACTATTTAAATTTGTAAATTTGTAAACAGACTTGTCGGTGAAGGGACAGTGTCTTCTAAGGCCTTAAAGGACATTTTAGTGTACATCAATGTGTTTTGCTTCTTTATAGTTTACATATGGGAAACCAAGGACGACAAAACTCACTCCTTTTGTGTAACAGTCCCAGGCATTCGATAGAGGCTTAAATAAGGGCTTGGTGAATGGGTTAGTTAAAAGGAAGAACACTTTGGCTACTATTTATTACGTTGAAAAGTGCTGGAAAGAAATTGAAGTTATTTTCTTTTCCAGCTGGGCTGTGCTCTTAAAAATAGTGAGTGTGTATGAGTGAAAATAATGATGACTACTGAGATGCGTTGCCATATTCCGAAGGATAATTGGCTCACTCACCTGTTTACAGCTTATTCACATTGGAGATCATATTCATAGCTCAAGAATAGTTTCATTCTGACACCCAATATAATTCTGGGCCTTCTCCTTCCTACTGTTACCTGGCGTGAGCTTAGGAAACCCAAACTAAATTTAAAATCAGCCTAAACAAATATGCGAATCAGCTCCAGCCGTCATAGACTGAAAGTCAGATCAGCTTTTACATGGTTGGGAACTTTTTTTTTTTTTTTTAATGTCATTGTGCTACTGTTTTTTTTTTTTTTTTTCTGTTTAATGTGAGTAAATGGCAATTACCAGTACTTAAAAATATAATTTTAATGGTTACGGCTAAATGAGCTGCTAGTAGATCAGGTTTTCAACCTCTTCCATTTCTATGCATAGATTTTACCTCACAAAAAAATACTACAAGCCGCAAGCTCCCTGATGGAAAGGTATATTGAAGATTCATTCATTTCTTCTTTTATTCATCCATTTACCCATTCACTCATTTGTCATACTGTGGATAATTTTTACTTAACCATCTATGAGACTTGCGTAAAGTTAAAATAACATGCACCTACCTTCAATGATTAAATGATTTCGTTTAGTGGGAGTCCAGTGGACCCCTGCACACTTTCAGATTTTTTTTTCCCCTACACTTTATGCTTTTTTTCCTGTCCCCTTACGTTAATGTGCTGGTAGCCATGTCCTGTCATGGGTGTCAAATTGCATGTGGGTAGTTTGTATTTGCCACATTAGAACTAGGCTTTGGTTCAGTATCCTTGGCCGTCTCCATCTATTACTGGTGATTGCCAGTGTGTGTTTATCAGATGGTTGGCTAGGATCATTGGGGAAAAGAATGACTGTGGCCAACTCGAAAAAGGAGATTGAGCTTTTACTACAACAGAAGGGATAACCTTTATGTGTGTGTTGGCCTACCTCTGAGGTGCTGGGAAACAAAACCAGACCCGCCTTTGGAGCTGGCCAGTATCTTTGCAATTCTCATCAAACAAAATGCCAAGTTTGATATCCTTCAAATTCCTATTTCAGTCCTTAGTCCCTCCAGGCGGCCTTTGTTTCTAACGCAACTTATTTTGATTTTCATTTTGGATTTCCTCTCCTCTGCTCCCCGGATGACTTCAGGAGCACCGTGCAACAGGTCGGCAGGGTGGTGTGTTCATACTGCAGATTTGCCTGCCATCCCTGGAGCCCAGCCTCCTCCGGTGTCGCCACGGGGACGAGTGTCACATGTCAGGTGAGAGCTCTGCTACTGCTGTCTCCTCTCCATCTGAGGATGCTGTCTGACCCGGAAAGTCTGCCTAGCAACCCTGCTTTGGCATTTTGTTCACTGTTGAGTATAATTTTCTTTACAAACTACTGTGTGGGAAATTGAGAAATTGCCTGGATAGTTTTTCTTTAAACTTGGATTAAGGCTTCTGTCTTTTTGGTTTAATTTAGTTGGTTCCTGAAGAAACCTGCATTTTCTTTGTGACGTCACCTTTCCTTAAAGCAGTAAGAATGTTGTGCCAGCAGATATCTTAAGTCATAGTTTTCGTGTTTAAGTTTTTGGTGTAGTAGAATACGTGTGTAGGAAAACAGAGAACTGTTTGTTCGGGCAGTGGCAATCAGTATTTGTTGAATCTTGAATTTCTTTGTGTCTCTTTGGATTTTACAACTTCCTGATTTCCTCACGTACAGTCAGTTTTTCTGGCCTGAAGAGTCAGGCAGCACAGAGTGGATGCAAGGGCTGGTGACTCATGCTTCTCTATTGAGGAGAAGACGAGAGGACGCTGCCTCCGGTGAAGTCCGGAGAGAATGGGAGTTGGAATAGGATGTGGGGCAATCAGGGCTTTGGAGCACTTGTGTGCCCAACTAGGGCTGGTTGGGAAATACAAGTAGGAGATGAATTTCGGTTTGCCTCGGCAGCAGTCCGGCTGGAAGCTTGGGAGCTAGGCTAGCCCAGGGCTTCCTCAGCCTGGGTAGGCAGCAGAATCGCCTAGAGAGTTTAAACAGTCAGAAGGTGGGCTCCACGTAGAGTGCCCTGCCGGTCTTTTGGAATATTGCTGTATTAGTGCAGCCTGCGTGTGGGAACTGCTGTCTGCAGGCTGCTGGGCCCAAGGAATATTCCATTCCCTCGCTTAGCGAGAAGCACCGTTTACTTTTACTAAACCTCACATCCTCAAGGCTGGATTTTCAAAGCTCATTCATCAAGAGGTGGATATTTACCATACCAAAATGTTCACTTTGGAAATGATTCATCAGATTTTTCCCTCTCTACCCTTACCAGATCCAGTTTTTAAATTCTATAAAAATCCTGTGGTATCAGGGACAAAAACCTGGAGCTCTGAAACTAGCCCATGTTGATTTAAAATCTAGAGGTCCAACTCTGCCCTTCAGCAGTCTTGGGTCTTTTCCTTACCTTGGTTTCTCCATGGCCAAAACCAGAAGGCTGTGGCGAGGGTGGAATGTAGGTACTGCGGGTAAACTGTTGCTTGTCAATCGCCTGGTGGACTGTCTACGTCTGCCATCCTCTTTAGCACAGAACTGAGCTCTGGGCAGAAAGATTGTAGTGGCCTTGTTTCCTGAGGGTTGCTCCTGTACCATTCATGATGAGGAACGAGTAAATATACCTAGACCTTGGTCTTTGACTCGACCCCATATTAATAGCTCTGACATCTCATGAACCTTCTATTTGTTTTTCTAAATTTTAAGTCGTGAGTGTATCATAATCTTCTTACCATGATAGGATGCATGCATATTGTTGTTTACGTTGGTGTAAGGTAAATTGGTGAGTGGGGCATGGCGGCACACACCTATAGGAGGATGGAAGGCGTGAGCTCCACCAGGGAACCTGAGTAACTCAGTGGCTTGAGACCCCTTGTCAGAGTTAAAAAATAAAAATACTTAAAATGAATGTACTGGGTGTGGAGAAATGAGGGCAGAAGGCCCTGGGCTCAATTCTGTATGCAAAAGAAAAAAATGTGTTGAATTGCACACATAGGTGGAATTACATGTGGTCTGGTGTGGGTGGCTAAAGTAGTAAGCCACTGAAGGGACAGCTGGAGAACTCTTCTGGGAGGACAGCAAGAGGTGGCAGGGAGTTATCACAAGCATGGGGTTCTTTGGAGTTATGGAACTGGATTCTTCACATTTTGTTGGCTGGGGATTAGAGAGGTGCTCTTTAAATGGAAAGAAAGTGACCTCAGTTGCTACTGGGTAAGCCTCTTAAGGTCTCCAGGTGTCAGCTGCTGGGAGGGGTGGGGGGGGGTCTACCCACTCGACCTTATGTGCCAAGCAGCAAATCCTCACACTGAAACTTTTGGGGCTGTGGCTCAGCTGCATATAAGGTGAATACACCTTCTGGTACTTAAAGAGACCCATTGGCTGAACTAAAGTATCTTGAGAATTTTATTTTGAAAACCAGGCATTAAACAGGCCTCTCGCAAGGTCTGCATTGCTGCATATAGAGAAGAGGCCTGGGGTGTCCAGTCCAGGAAGCAAGTCTCAGTGTTTTCTGAATACTTGTATTGTAGTACTGACAAAATACTGCAAAGTCACCTTGAATTTTAAGCAGCTGACATTTTCTGTGATTGCATTTACAGGAAACCGTGTACACATGATCTAAACATTTTGCATAAATAATAGTCTCATTAAAATCCCCACAATGGATGACAAAACCCAGGCAGGGAAATGGTCGTGGATGTAGTATTCTGTTATATTCATTAAGCTTTTTTTAAATGAAAAAGATGAAGTCTGGATTGCAATTATTTCTGGTTCTAGTTATTTTATAAATATAATAGAGCTATATAGGAAGTTATGATCGAAGTGGTTCACAGTTACTATCTACATAAGAAATGGTTCATCGATTCGTTGTGTATTTTTTAAAAATTATTTCATGGTGCTGTGCAAGTGAAAGCAGGCACTCCTGGAAGGAGGTATGTGACATTCTTTCTGATGAGGCATGGGAAAGAAGAAATGCATTAAGATATGAAACACAGTGGGTGTGGACGGGCTTCTGGGAGTAGATGCTAACCCAGAAGGGATTCAGGCGAGTGATGAGTGATTTGCCTGCCTGTGTGGAAGGGTCAGGGAGGACTTGGAGGACGAGGAGAAGGAGGAGGAGGAAGAGGAGGAGGAGGAGGAGGAGGAGGAGGAGGAGGAGGAGGAG
>NDGN011479917.1:0-13612 GCA_002564285.1 Tympanoctomys barrerae
TGAACTCAGGCCCTTGCACTTGCCAGGCAAGCACTTATTCTACTGAGCTATCTCCTTGGCCCCTTAAATTAATATTTTATTCTAATTTTCCTAATGGACTTTGTTCTTAAAAATCTTTTTTACTTGTTATTCTTTTCTGTAACAAAAAAGTATGCATGTAAATTTTAATTTCTATCTGTGCCCATAAAGCTTAAAATATTTAAATTTCTCATGTGATTGATCATTCATTAGAATACATAACAGTATTTGATCAAAATAACATAAATATGTTATAAATGTGGCTAAATAATTGCAATATACTGAAATCTAAATTTCAGTGATTTGCCTTTCTTGAAGAGATGCTCCAAAGGCTGGAGATACTTTGCAATGACTGTTATAGTTAATGCATACTACTTATTTCTAGGAAGAAGAAGTGCAAGCCATGCACCATGAAAACAGAGCCTGGGGTGGGACTCAACCCTCTAAGTGGCGAGGTGGCAGAAGAAGGGCCACAGAGTTAGGGAGGATCACACCCTGAACCCAGGGTAGGCATCTGTGTAAGCAGAACTCTAAGAAGAAAGAGAAAAGGTGAAGATATTGATATTGATTCATCTGAAGCTACTCTTGGAAAGCCTGTGTGTAACCACCAGAACTACACATTTTGAAATAAAAAAGATCATTTTTCATGAGAGTTACTGTAATAATTAAAATAAGAGAAAACAAAGAACTTGAGGCAGTGGTCCAAGGAACAAAGAGGAATAAACAGCATTTTTAATAGAAGGAAGATAAACTGTAAACATAACTTACTATGTTTTTTCAAAGGTCCAATTTTAAGAGTTGTGTTTACTTCTGATTTCGATGGCTAGATATGTATTAAATCATTAAGATTTAAATTAAACAAGGTACCTCTGCTATGAAAAGTTAACCCAGTCTTAAGATCTTGTTTACAATTTTTAAATATAATGTTGTAGAATGACATAAGAGTCAAGGTAGGTAAAATCCAGGCAATCATCATCTTTCATTCATAGACTAAGAAATATTCAAAACTATTCTCTGGACCCACAATAGTTCACTATGGAAAGAAAGACTGATGCCACTGATTTCCAGTGAAGTACATTCACGTAGGACAGGAAGTTTTCAGAGAATGCTTACACAGTGACTATTGGTTTTAACAGAGCAGTTACTATTTGGCAAAAATAAAGTGCTTAGGGCCTGGGAGATAGCTCAGCAGACTAAGCGCCTGCTTAGGCAAGCACAGTGACCGGGGTTCTATCCCTGTACCCTGTGCCACACAGGCCCAACCCCCATGTGGTTATCCCCCTGTAATTCCAGTGCTGGGAAGGCTGAAAACAGGAGGATCACGATGAGTCTGAGCTGTGTAGTGAGACCCTGCACACGCACGCGCGCGCGCGCGCGCACACACACACACACACACACACAAAGTGTTTAGGAACTGTGGCTGTTTTCATAAGGGAATAATAGTCCAGTGAAATCCCAGTGGCTATCAGTGAGATAACATTTCAGGCAAAAGAAATACCTGCACCAATGTTTGGATATGGAAAATGCTTTTGCCTGGGAGAACACATAGTTTAGCAGATTTCTAATGTAAGCTGTAAGATGAGAGTTGCTTTGCATTAGGACAAAGAGGGAACAGAGATCACAGGAAGTCCAGGCACTTTGAATTTGTAAATGGTACAAAAGTATTAAGGTGTTTGACTTACAGGAGCAATAGAGACAAAGCAGAGAGTGAGACTGTTCACTGTGACAGGACTGTGAAAGATGGACCTGAAGGCGTGGGAGCTGGGAGGCAGGGGGCCAGCGAAGAGACTACTGTAAGAGTCAGCTAATGAGAACTTAAACAAAGATAATAACAGCAGGATTTAGAATCAGGTCATGAAAGACAGTGGGGTTTTGTGGATGAATTTACTATGCAGAAAGAAAAACTAATATAACTGCTAAAAAGAGAAAACAATTTAAACATGAAAGAGTTAACTTGGTACAAATGGAAGTACAGAGATAAGCAATCCCACAGTTGGTTAATTCAACGCCCTAACAGCATATCCCAGAATGCATTTGTTTTTCATTTTGTGTTGCTCATTGTGTATGCTACAAATGCCTGACTCTCATCCCATGGGGGCACCTCATTGAGGTTACCACAGCCTCACCTGGGCATCAGTTCCACAACCAAAACCTAGAGTGAGAATGTTTCCGAATAGTTTGGGGAAGAAGAGGCTTTCCCTGGAGGCTGGAGCCTACATCTTACTCAGCACACTTGCATCAGTGCCCATGCCAAAATCTGCCACAGGCAAAGAGAGCGTGAAAATGAATTGTCTTGGACCAACCAACTTTCCACTCCATGATATGTGAGGAGACTTATGGAGAATTTGGAACCTGATAGCTGGGTAAAATGGTGGTTCTATTAACAAGGAAAGATAGAGATTTTGACTCTCAGATAGTAAATTAATATGGCATTCTATTAGTTTTCAGCTTTTTGGGCTAAAATTAAAGGCTAAAGGTTGTGCTGTAAGAACTGTCAGATGAGGCATAGGTGAGTGGGAAAATATGGTAAAGCTTGGAACATACAGAGTGTGAGGCATCATAGGACATTTGAGAAACATTTGGTAGAGTTGGGTCTTGGATTTGAAAGTCATAACCAGAGTAAAGTCATAGGCATGAATGAAATTCTTAAGAATGTTAGGAATAAGAGATAGGATTATGGGAAAATCTTTGGGGGAACTCCAGCCTTTCAGGGGAAAGCAGAGAAAGAAAAATCAAGAAAGAAGATTGAAAGACGAAGGGAAAGAAGAAGAAATACAATCTTGTGAAATCCAGAGGAAGTAAAAAAGATGGGGCCAGTTTATCTGTAACTGTATATGAGCTGCCATTTCTAGGAACTATGATATAACAAGCAAAACAAAGCAGCCTGAAGTAAGAGTGAATAGGAAAAGTTGGTGGAGCACATGGATAGGATGTTTTTGATTTTGCTCAAAGCATCTTAAATAGGCCTCTCTAATTTTTATGTATACACAGACAGAAAATCTATACTGTGCGCCCAAGGACGTGAAGTTCTGCTATTTTAGTTGTCCTGGAGCACACAGCACCATCCCACGCTGGGTGGAGGAAGGGCGTTCTGGAGTGGTGAATCACTGCAGCACCACTGGTTTCTCAGGCAACAGCTTAAAGCCTCTATTTGGAAAAAGAAAGAGGACGAAGAGGAGGAGGAAAGGAAGAGGAAGAGGAAGAAATTGGGAAGTGCTTGATGGCTCTAGAAAACAATGGCACTGGCTATAACATCCTTAACAAGTCACTCCTAATTTATTTCTTTCTTTGAAATAAAACTCAGAGTTCTTTTGGCCAAAAGTTCTTGGATTCTGGCTTGCTTTTAGTCCCACATACCTCATAATAGTGACTTGGTCTTGAGCGATGAGCGCCATTAGCCCCATTTTACAGAAGGGAATCCACAGAAGCCTGGAAGTGAGTCAGGAAGGGTCATAGCATGGGCAGCTCAGGCTCTGAATCCACATTCGCTTTGCCATTCCTAAGCAGACACAGGCTGGAGACAGGCAACTCCCGGGTATGAGCTGGACAGCTACTAAAGAGCTCCACCACCCATTTCCTGCTTGGCTATGATGCTCTGCAGCCATTCTGCCTTAGAGTGGCATGTCCTATCCTGAACTCACTCAGGGGTTTCTTCAAAGATTAGGCACTTTGAGTATGAATTCCCAAATAATACATTTGCCATCCAGAAGAAATCAAAGTACATAATGATAGTATCATTCCTTCCTTGGTTGAAAAATCTTTTTTCAAAACATAATTTCTCCAGATGAAATTAAACTTCTTTTGGAACAAAATGATAGTCAATGTTCCACTCAGTCTCAGTTACTTGGAAAAGCAAATGAGTCCGTTTGGATGGACTTTAGCCTTCTGAGTCATGTGGGATGCCCTGACAGTTCTGCTTTGAAATTGCTAGCCACTTCCTATTCTTTTCATGACACTGCAGAAGATTTATAGCTCGTATTTCTGATTGTTTTATCTAATATTGGAATTTCACTTTGAACCATTTGCAATCATTTCTTTTCAGACACAGGACCACTGTATAGGGGTCTAAGGAACAATCCCCTTGCCATCAGAAAGATGCAGATTAAAGTAGTGAGAATGTGATTTCTGCCTTTCAGATACCAGAAAGTAATAAACCTGGCAACGCTGAGTAGCAGCCAGCATGTGTGACAGCAGGGACTCACATCTTACCCAGGATGAAGAATTCTGATGTGAACAGTTGGAAAACAACTTGGCAAAACTGAGTCAAGTTAAAATTGTACATATCCTATGACCCAGCATTTCCACTTCTCAGCTTCTCTACTAGAAAAACTTTAACAGATGGGCATAAATAAACATGCACAAAACTGATCAGTGTATCTCTGTTGGCAATAGCAAAAGAAGTAGAGGCAACAGAACTGTTCTTCAGTAAGATGAATGAATAAACAGTGCTTTAATATTCAGCAATGGAGAGGAATAGACTTCTACAAACATCCACATGTATAAAATCTCAAATGTGTAATGAAAAAATATGAAAGAAAAGTGTGAGCCTATTTATAGAGACTATTTTGCACATACAAACATGTACTCATCCATGAAACTATATATATATATATATATATATATATATATGCCATAGTTTGCCTCAGTTTACAGTTTCTGGGGAGGTAAGTAGTCTCAGCAGATATATAGATATAGATAGATATAGATATAGATATAGATATAGATATAGATATAGATAGGCAGAGAAAGACAGTCAGAGAGAGAGAGAGAGAGAGAGAGAGAGAGAGAGAGAGAGACTTCAGGGTAAAAATGGGAAATGTCAACCAATATTGCTTTTATCTTAGTGGTGAGTATAGAAGGCTTGTTATATTTCTTGTATTGCTTTTCATTTAACTGTTTCAGATTCTAAAATTTTTAAGTTAAACAAAAGTTATTTTTTCTAGCAAAAGAGCTCATCCCTAAAGGGAAAGCAACAACTGAGTTGGATAGGAAATTTCAGGGTGGGACTTGGCTGTTTTTTTTCATTAAAAGTCCAGATAGTAGATATTCTCCACTTTGTGGGCCTCATGGTCACTGTCTCCACTGCTCAGTCTACCTTTACAACTCAAATCAACCATAGACTAAAAGTAAGTGAATCAGCATGGCAGTGTTCCAGTACAGTTTCACTTGCAAAAACAACCCCAGGGATCAGGGAGGTGGCTCAGTGGAATAAGCGCTTCCCTGGCAAGTGCAAGGGCCTGAGTTCAATCCCCGGTTCCAAAAAAAAAAAACAACCCTAGGTTGGCTTTGGCCCGAGGGCCATAGTTTGCTTCAGTTTACAGTTGCTGGGAAGGTAAGTGGTCTCAGCAGATAAGCAACCACAGGCTATGAGAATCATCATGGGGCTGTGAAAGCCCCACACATGTCTCAAGAGAGTTAGCTGGGAAGTTAAATCACTACCCTTCCAGCCCAAGAATCAAAATCATACATGAAGTACCTTTAGTTGTTGAGGCTGTGGCAATAGAAACCTCACAAAAATAGCCCCCGATGTTTAACACTGTTGGGGGTTTGGGTTTAGATGTTTTTGTTTGGTTTTGAGTCTGCTTTCACTTGGGTGGTGGGAGCAAGTTTATCTCACATGCACCTATGAACGTTTATCCCCGAACGATTTCCTTTGACCTTCCAAGAATGCACTAAGAATCCTTGGGTCACAGAAAAGTTTCAGCCCCCATCCCATTTCCCACTCCTACAGAGCTCAGTTCTGCCACACATTGACCTCTAAAGAAACTCAACAAAGTCACTCTGGAAGTGAGTTCAAGAACTTCATGGCGCCCACGATCTGTGATCCTTTCTCGTTTGCATATCTCTGTTGGGACGAATGATCAGCATTGGTGTATCCTTTTCTAGAAATGAGGAAGTTTTCCTGCTCCACTGTAGAGCACACCTTTAGGTCTTCACATGTATAGGAAGGGGTGACAGAGGACAGTTGTGACTTTTTGGCTGCCTAGGTACTAGACTACTTTGGCCTGTACAGCTCTTGTCCTGGTATCTACAAAGGCTGGGCTCGCTTAAGAGGGCATTCACTTAAGAGGAAAATGCTTCCACTACTTCTCTTTTTGCACAATCAACTTTGGCCAACACAGTCTGCTTAGGCCATCAGCATTTATAGACCTGGCACCCCTTGTAAACTGACAACAATGTCGGGCCAGAAAAATGGTTAATAAAACCAACAGGATTTATTTACGAGCTTCTTCTGATACAAGCCAAACACAAGATGTGAAAGTAAAATGAAGTATCCTCACGCTGTCATTCCTGGCAGTCGAGACAACATTCCTGAGTGGTTAATTGTGTGCCAGCCATTGCTCTGAATAGCAAAGGGGTTCAGGACAGAGCAGGACTCTGAAGCCCAAACTCAGGTCTAGGGGATTTGTGTGCTGAAATGAGGTCTAGGGGGGTCTGTCTAGGAGGTTGGCTAAGTGAAAAGAGAGGTGGGTGTATTCTCTCCTCCAGTGAAGCCAGTACAAGCCAGCAGAATACCACTGGCCAGAGCTGGCTTAGCGACCTGAAGTACGGAGGATTCATCTGAACAGTCACTGTGGCAGAAGCACTTCTTGTGTGCTTACCTGCTGTTGAAATGCACACTCCTTGGTGAGCACACTGTTGCCCTGTGAAGGAGAAAAGGAATGAGCTGTGAGAAAGGAGAGGGAGAAGAGCCCGACTTGGCCCCTCTCACCTGGATGCCATCAAAATCTTTTCCTTCTCCTGAAAACTGGAAGTTTGCTCTTATTTCCAGGGTCCTATGAAACACAACTTCTGAGGATGTGTGCCAGATGTTCTGAAGCTGATTTCAAGCATTCAAATAATGCGTTGTGTTGATTACCACATCTGATGCTGCTGACATGAAGAGTTTTTGTCCCAAATTGATTTGAATGTATTTTAACTCTGTTCCCCCTGATGACAGTTCTGACCTGTTGAACCACAGTGTGCCATCTTGAGCTCCGAGTGGTTCATGTGGGGCTGTGGTGGGCACTAGGAGCTGAGGGCCAGGTGGGACTTACAGATTCTTGCTTGTGTTTTCTCAGAATGTTAATAATTTCAGAATTGTTAAAATGGAACCAAAATACTTTCTTTTTAAAGGGCTACTGAGATCACAAATTGTTCCACAAATACAATAAACTGAGTAAGCTGAGTAAATCCAATACTCAGTGTTCACCATGGGCCTGTGGGAATCATGGCCGTATTCTTACAACACACGTTATGTGTGGAACAAGAGAGGCATGAGAAAAGTCTTTTAAAAACTTGGCCTTAAAGTTTCAGTAATTGTGTTGGATAGAAGGTTTTTACAGGAAGGAGGAAGGGGGATGAAATGGAGGAGTGGAGGAGAAGGTAGATGAGGAAGAAGAGAACAGGATGGAAAAGAGGAAGAGGAAAAGGAAAAGGAGTGGGAAGAGATAAAAGAGAAGGAGGGGAGAGAGAGAAGGAGAGAAAAAGAGAAAAAATTTCCCCCTCTCTGCTCTTGGTCTTGTATGGCTTTATCCCAGAATCACCTACATAACCCAACTCCCATACTTTTGGTAGTATCAGTGACTGGGGGACTCATACTTGGACTTTAGAGTACCCATTTAATTGTTTTTCCTAGGCTCCTCTTAGTCCTTCTCCAAGAATAATCCATGCTTTTTTCTCGTACATTCACATTATTTGAAGCCACAGGTACTAGTGTTAGCTTTCCCCTACTGCAACAAATTACCTGAGATAATCAACTTAAAAAGAGGAAAGGTTTATTTGGCTTGAATCTTGGAGGTTTCAGTTCATGGATGATTGGCCCCAATGCTTCTGTGCCTAAGGAAGAGCAAAAGATCAAGGCAGGAGTGTATGGCGAAGGAAGCTGCTCACTTCTTGCTAGCTGGAAACCCAAGAGCAAAAGAGAGAGAAAAAGACCAGAGTCCACCAGTCTCTTTTCCGAGTAACCCCTCAATAAATAAGCCCTCTTGATAGGCTCTACCCCTTAAAGGTTTCACCCCCTTCCAACAAGTGCCAAGTCAGGTACCAAGCCTTTAGCCCCAAGGACTTTGGGGCATTTAAGATCCAGAGCATAGCAGGGAGATTTTAGAATTCAGAAAACCTAGCACAGTGCTCACTCTTGAATTAATACTTTACAGAAAGTCATCATGCAAATCTCTTACTGTTTTGACCTGGACTAGTAACAATGATACCGAAAATAATTCCAGTATAGCTGCACTACACTGATGGATACCCTGTGGTGCAGAGCTGGGATCCTTGGATTAGATACTTCACATACCGGTTTTGTGAAGATCTTCAGTCTGCCTTTGCCTCAGTTTCCTCATTCATAAATGAGGGGAAGTAACAGTGCTTGTGTCATGGAACTCTGATGATCAACTGTATTCACACATGAAAGGAAACTCTATGCACGTCTGATGAGTTTTGAGAACCAGCAAATATTAGCTGCTCTGATGTTAATATAGAATTTGAAGAGTTTCTTATAATTAGTATCACATTTTCAGTCATTTCTATATGCTTATGTCTAACAAGTGTAATAGAATTAATGTATACTATATAACCAAACAGTGATATTTTATGGATATACCCATTTTAGAGTGTGAACGCTAAGGAACTGGACTTCATGCAGCACTATAAATACTAAAATGCACAAAGAATGAATAAAGGTAATAATAATGACACATGTTGATGACAAGGATCATGTTTGGAGTCACAGTTATAACCTGACATGGGAGTCATCGCTTATCATTGGTCACTGATTATTCATGAAGATATAAAAATTTAAAATGCGACTTAAACTGCGAAGTCCACATTTCACTTGAGTCAGACTTTGGTTTTCCTCTAACAAGACGTGTTTTAGGTGGAATTCTCTCCAATTCCCGTTTCTGCTGAACTCATGTTGTAATCTCCCAATACCCAGACTGGGAACAACCCTTTGCTTTGGCATCAGATAATTTTTATGTGGCCTTGGAGACTTCTTAATTCACATCGAAGGGTTGCTTTCCATTATAGGGTTCTAATTTAGGATTTATTCAAGAGAGTTGAACTTCTATGTGCAGGTGTTAAATGCTGAGCGCTGTTTATGAGCAGAGATGAACCATTAGTGTTCTTAGCCATGTGCCTTGCTATCTTCTGTACGTATTCTTGAGAACCTTGGGAACTTGCCATTTATTTTTAACTTACCGATTTTTCTAAGCCCATTTGTATCTGGTGGTAAACTTTGATGGTCCGGAGGTGAGGTGGATGCCAGGCACCAGATCCTGGCCCACTCCTCAGAGGTCATTGCAAACCCGGTCACATGACCCAAACTCTGTGGGTCTCAATTTTCTTCACCACAAAGAGGATACTAACACTAGTCCACCTGAGGATCAAATGAAATGCGCGTGGAAAGCCCACCCGGCCTGTATTAAAACACAATATTGGTTAGGTCAGAACCTTTACTGGTACCTCTTCCAACGTGCCCAAGTCTTTTTTCTCTTGGCTTTAATTCATTCCCCCCATTACTTGTTCGGTCTGTTTTCTAACAGTGTTTTGAACTGCTTCCTGACCTCTCTGCCTTCTGGGCGTTATTTTGGGTAGTGTCATAACTGTCGCCAAGTGTACAATTTAATCCTTTCTCACTTCTGCAGCTCCCGGGCACCCGGCAGTCAGCCAGCCCCACCTGACTGCGCCTCCTAATGAAACCAAAAGGCATTAAAAGGGAGCCGCGGATGCTGCGCCCGGCCGGCCGTCGCGCTCCCCACCCACCCACTGACTCTCTGCTCTCCTTGCAGGATGTTCCGGAAGCTTTCTCTCTCCTTCTTCCTGCTGGCCGTGCTGGTGAAAGTGGCTGAAGCCCGGAAGAACCGGCCGGCGGGCGCCATCCCCTCTCCTTACAAGGACGGCAGCAGCAACAACTCGGAGAGATGGCAGCACCAGATCAAAGAGGTGCTGGCCTCCAGCCAGGAGGCGCTGGTGGTGACCGAGCGCAAGTACCTCAAGAGTGACTGGTGCAAGACGCAGCCGCTGCGGCAGACGGTGAGCGAGGAGGGCTGCCGCAGCCGCACGATCCTCAACCGCTTCTGCTACGGCCAGTGCAACTCCTTCTACATCCCGCGGCACGTGAAGAAGGAGGAGGAGTCCTTCCAGTCCTGCGCCTTCTGCAAGCCCCAGCGCGTCACCTCGGTCCTCGTGGAGCTCGAGTGCCCCGGGCTCGACCCGCCCTTCCGACTCAAAAAGATCCAGAAGGTGAAGCAGTGCCGGTGCATGTCGGTGAACCTGAGCGACTCAGACAAGCAGTGAGCGCTGGGCAGGACGCGGCTCAGCTCCGCGCCCCGGACCCCGAGCTCCTCCCACGCCGCCTGGCGTCCCCCTCCGCAGCCAGCACGCCGTGGGGCTGACAGGCCCTTGCCACCGGCGTGGACCCCAGGTGGAGCAGGGCCCCGCGCTCCTGGCCGGCGTGGGCCCCACCCGCGGTGCAAACTCGGTGGTGGCTCAGAAGACGCCGGGACCCCTCCCCACCGCGGCGCTCAGAGAGGACTTTTCTTCGGGACGCAGTGCCACGCCGGCCTGACGCTTCCACCGTGTGGAAGCGAGTATTTCAGGCCTCTCTCAACGCGCCAGCTCGCTTCCTCGCGTGGGACGGAGGCGTCACTCTTCAAGAGAAGCCCCTCGAGTTTCTCCTGCTGGTCCCCGCGTCTCTGGGACGTGGGGAGCGTTCACGCTTGAGACGCCAGCGCTGCCCTGGGCTGCTGCTGCGATGCCGATGTGGACAGTGTCCACCGAAGCGATGTGCGTGAGCCGCAGTCTCCTAATAAACCCGACAGCGAGAAGACACCGTGAGCCGCTTGGGTCCTCACTGTCTCTCGGCAGGCCACACCCTCCTCACCTGCAGACACGTCTCCACCTCTTCTTCCTTCCTCCCCCAGTCCGGCCCTATTCGTGGACTCAAGATGAACTCTAGTGTGCATGCTATTATCGCTGCAGTTAGAATATTATCACACACAAGGTCTCTATAGTAACGCTGGTTTTATAATTGACCTATATTGTAAAGAGCTGTTTTTTTTTTTTAAGTATTCTAATTCTTTCCATGTATTGTTTCACGTGTTTTGACCCTGGCTTTTCAGGATCCTTCTGAGTAGGGTGGAGATCGGGTGATGCTCTGTCCAGAAGGTATCGTACTCAGAAGTAATGCCTGGCCAGCAGTTCACTGCCGTGCACTTGTTTTGGATTGGGCAGGAGATGGGGAAGTCATGATTCTACTTTGAATATTGCATCACTGAAGGTACTAAGGCATTGCAGCACGTGTAGAAATGTGGTTGTGACACATGAGTGTAGGGAGGGAGATTTATTGGGGAGTTTTTAATGCAAACCCCTTATAATGTTTAATGTGCATACATGGGGGGAGTTGGTACTATTTTTACTGCCATGATACTAAGAAAAATAGCATCTTCTGTTAAAATAAGAGATATTTAAGAATATAAAGAATCAAGTCACTTTGTGATGCAGGAGGAAATATAGGGTAAATATATAGAAAATAGTCATCTAGTTGAACAGTCCTAGAGAAAGTAACTAGTGTCTTTTCCAAAGAATAGACTTTAAAAACCACTTTAAAAACATTAAGTCACCATTCATTACTCTAATGTATTGTTTTAAGTTTCTGTATTGTGATCCCTTGATATAAGCAAGTGACATAATTTATTTTCTTGAGAAATTATACCCACGTTGAGTCCCTTTGCTAAACTGACTCAGCAAGCCCTTCTGTGAGTGACGGTTATGAGGACTAGCAAATGTGAATGAGATGTCACTGGTAGGAGTCAACATGCTCTAAAAACCTTGCTCTGGCAATTTCCAAGCAAGTGCTCCCACCAAAGGGGTTGGTTGCCTAGTAACTGAGAGAGACCCTCGACAAGCTGTTCTAGGGACTGAAGCTTCCTGACACTGCACAGTGAGAGCAGATCCAGAGTCTGTCACCTGGAGACCAGGGATGGGGTGAGGTGTGGCACGTTGGTGACAATTTTCTGCTGCTGCCCTGCACATTTTATATATTTGTTACTTCTTTACAACCATTTTTTTTTACAAAAACCTGATCGCAGACTACTCTTGTGAAAGGAATCTTGGCTTCAGAAATGCATACAGACAGCCTGAAATCACTGAGGGCTAGAACCTGGGGACTGAGACAGAGTATACAAGGTCAGGACTGATTTTTGCATTTAGTAGAAAACCTCAAGTAGGCTCAGAACAGAAGCAGCAGCAGAACAGCTGTACAGGAAGGAAATTCATGCATCCCTCACAGAAGTCGGCAGAGGAAGGAGGGTGGGAAGCAGCGGAGGCGTCTCCTATTCAACTGCAAGGTCAACCCTATCATCTTATTAACACAGTACCCACATAGATAGGGGAAGGACTGAGCTAAGAACTCACAGAACAGAAACCTGAGCCCTGTCTTAGAACCCAATGGTGGGTGTAGCAACGAAAGCAATATGATATGCTGCAGGGTGAAGCTCCTTTGGGAGGTTATTGTATGTACAAAGTTTACCTTACAATGGCTCAAAATGTATTTAATAGTTTTCTGTTTTGTTTATAAAGGAAAAAAGTTATAAGTATAATGTAATTATTTTATAGGTATACTATTAAATTATAGAACAAATAAAGATACTCTAGGATTCTATGTGATCCCAGTGTGCTGTGCCATAAAAGTGGAATTCTAAACTTGTTTCAGTGGGTGGCAAAGGAGTTCTGCATGTTCAGAGCACATCTGCCAGGCCACAGTAAGCTGGACCCCTGGCCCTCGTCACATGTCCTCCTGGGGGGCCTGACATCACCAAGGAGAATCAGAGTCAGATGTTGCAGGAGAGGAGGTGGTGGGACAGGCTTTCAGCCCTGGTTTGGGCAGTGTCCCCAATTCTACCTTATTCTCCACCAGCTGAAAACAGAACATTCTCACTATGTTCTCTGGATAAGAAGTACCGCACGAGGAAGCCCGGAGAAGCTGCAGCAAGCAGAAGCCCCCTGTGAGCCTCCTCTTCCCTTTGGCAGCAAGGCACTGCTCTTGTCTCCTGGCAGGCTCAAAATTGTCATGAGTTTTGTTTGTGTTCACACTTACTTCTCACGGGTTTTGATGTTTCTTAATTTAAACACTTCTTAGTTTCACAATGTTGCTATTCTTCTACTAATCAAACTGTCTGCCACTCGAGAAACTCAGTGATCAATAAAAAGTAAAACCCTTAATAAAATTGCACATGGTTGATTCACTGCATGAAATTTCAAAGAATTAAATTCAACTATGGACAAATATTTCTTCTTAGTTCAAAAGATTTTGCTTTGACTTAAGGTATTCCACCATACTTGGCTGTCCATTTTTTTTTCTTTTTATGAGCACAATGTATTTATTGAGGGAAAGAAAGCTCCTGTCTGAATGAAGGACAGGAGGGGGGTCCGAGCAGGTTGTTCCTGGGAAGCTGTCTCTTCCAGGGACTTTTATGGAAGAAAATCATGTGGCAAGGTGGGTTGAAGGTGGTGGAGAAGACATGGGAACTTGCTTAGTTGGGCATGAGACGGGACAAAACTATGGTCAACCAGTGAGATTACAAGCTCCATTGCTCAGGTAAAATTGATTAAA
>NDGN011479934.1:0-14887 GCA_002564285.1 Tympanoctomys barrerae
ACTGAGCCAGTTATCATGGGGTCCTCTTGAGGCCCCACCCTGCCTGGCTTTCTGAGCTGCCCTTGCTGTGCGGGTTCCGCCACCTCCCCACAACACCTCTCCTCCCATGAGAGAGAACTTCTGGGGGCCCGAGAGCGTCTCTCCTGTAGCTTCCTCCAGTTTGGTTTTCCAGGCCTTTCTGAAGGTCTCCCGATAATGCCCTGCCACTCCCTAGCCTGGAGAGGAGGTCTCTAAGGGGGAACAACCAAGCTGATCCACGTCCCCTCTGGGGTCCCATAGCACCTGTCCTTCCCTCGTTGGGTCATGCACTGGCGTGTAGGTATGGCTCTGGTCCTGAGCCCTCTGGGGACGCGGCCACAGAAGCAGTGAACAGCGGCGCGCGCTGAGCCCTCCCTGCTGCTGCGACATGGACCTTATCTCACCTAGTAATGGCTCTATGAAGTAGGGGCCACCATGACTCGGAACTATTTCACAGGTGGGGCTCTTTGAGGTCACAGTTACACTGAGGGCAGACTTGAGGAAGGAGTTCAATGTCCCTTCACCCCATGAATTGGGTGACTGACTGTGGGTTTCTGTTGTGGTTTGGGGCTTTTGCAAGGGGAACAATACAATACAGGACACATTTTATAATCTTGCCTTATAAGAAATCACCCAAGAATCACATACAACAGGCTCAGGAAATCTGTCCACACACATAAAACTCCAGTTGAGAGTCTGGGTCCTAACGTCCTCCATGAGGCCAGCTGGAAACCTAGCGCTCGTAACAGCGCCTCCCAAGAGTCCAACCGGAGGCCTGGAGCCCACGACACAGTCTCATGAAGGCCCACTTCATGGATCTACACTGGAAAGGCCCAAAGGGCCAGTGGAGGAAGCTGGGAAGTCCAGGCCAGTGGGATGAAGGATCTGTGCCAGCAGGCTGAGGGGTCTGAACTGGAGCNAGGAAGCAACACTCAAGGTAAGCACCAGAGCTCCCACCACAGCCATCCTCAGCAACAGCGAGGTCCCGAGCTCCTCCAGCGATGGGGAAAGTGGAGTTCTCATCAAGAAAGCCCACGCGACAAGCTTGTCCATGAGGCTGAGCAGTGTGCCATCTTCCCCTCCAGAGCCAGGAAGTGATGCTCAAGATGCTCAGAGCTCCCCCAAAGTTCATCAGGAAAGCCAGCATGACGA
The DNA here is from genome assembly GCA_002564285.1 of Tympanoctomys barrerae. Lineage (NCBI taxonomy): Eukaryota > Metazoa > Chordata > Mammalia > Rodentia > Octodontidae > Tympanoctomys > Tympanoctomys barrerae. The sequence goes on from NDGN011479934.1 coordinate 1,171, forward strand.
GGTCCTCCAGCAGAACAGCCTGGGAGAGCCAGCAGCTTCCAACAGCTTCTCCAGCAGCAGCCCTAGCAGTGTCTCAGCAGCTTCGCCTCTTCTGCCTTTACCCTGCTGGCAACAGCCCTCAGGTGGGGCCCCTCCCACCCGGCACCACGCTAATTTAATTCAGCTGGGTGTAATATGTTGCCCACTAGTTAGAAATCCACTAACTGGATTCTGTGCCAGTGGGTGGGCAGGGTGTGGCACATCGGGCAGGTGTGTTGGCCAGGCCAGGGCTCCTGGAGCTGGATTCAAGCAAGGAAAGGATGAGCAGGAAGGGCGGCAGGGAGTTCAGACGGGGCTGAGGAGCCTTTGGTGGGAAATGCCGGAGTTAAGAGTCAAGCCCCAGGTGGAGGGCTGCAAGTAACCTTTAAGAGCCTTTCAACTCCGAGAGTCACAGGTTGTTGTATAATCCTTAAAGAAATCGACAAAATCTTTTGCAAATATGAAGCAGCCTGGCCCTGGTTCTGCGCTGTTATTAACTGGCACTTTGTGGAAGTTGCTGTAGGACAGTAAATGCCACGCTGCTGAGGCCAGGAGCCCAAGGAGGCTGAGGTCATTGGGAAGCACTCGAGGGATGGCGGCAGGCCCGGCAGGAGTTTGGACGCTGACTTCCAGCACGCTGGGCAGGGGTCTGATGCACCTTCTGTGGGCATAAACTCAATTCTCACCACAAGCCTCTGCAGTCACAGGGTCAGGCAAAACTGCAGTGACAAATTAACCCTGAGTCCTCAGTGGCTTAGCACAAGGAAAGTTTTTTTTTTTTTTTNCCCCTCATTTTCTTAGTGCAAAGGAGACTGGGACTTTTGGAAATGTTTAAATCTTCTCTGTCTGAGATGTGTATGCTTCAGGGACACCGGGGTGAGGAAACAGCTAGCAGAGCCAGAACACAGGTTGGTTTTCTGCAGCCTGAGGACCTAGCGCGCTGAGGGCAGGGCTGCAGCCCACGGACGCAGCCTAAGGGAGAGCAGGCCAGGTGCATTTTCAGCCCTCTCTGCCTGCTGAGGATGGCGGTAATGAGGCAGGGGGGGGCTTGGGGGCAGAGGGGGGCCTNGGCTTGCCCGGAGCGCAGAAGTGGAGGGGGCAGGAAGGTGGAGTCTCACGTTAGCCAATCGCCCTTGCTAGTGGCCATCTCGCCTCCGTCGAGGGGCTCAGCCTGCCCAGTGGCTTGGGAAGCTGAGGCGGGAGGCCTGGAGGTTAAGCCCTGGACTGGGGATGTAGCTCAGTGCAAAGTTTCTAGATTGGATCCACAGCAAGGCCTCACAAAACACAAACAGTCTCCTCAATAAGCAGACAACACAGAGAGGCCAGCCTTGCTGAAGCGGAGAGGTCATGCTGACTGGGATGGTGGTGGTGGGCACTCACATCAGCTTCCTCGACTGCCTCTGCCAGGGGTCTACGGCCTGGGACCACCGGGCTGGCCCAGGACACCTTGTGGCCACACTGTCAGAGATGGCATGGGATCGAGGCTAACCGTCTGATGCAGTGTTCTGGTTCAGTGTCTGTCTACCTGTCTGCCTGACTGCCTGCCTGCCTGCCTGCCTGAGCTGGGAGAGGAGCTGGTCTTGAACCTCTGACAGCTCGCCTCTGTGCCTGCCCTGGGTTAGCAGCACCCAGCACCGTGGGGCTGGGACCGTGGAATTCGCAGGACAGCCTCCTCCTCATGGGTGGTCCGTGGACCCAGTCGCTGCCCTGACCGGCCCTCTCCCGTGTGTGGAGCCCCAAGGCAGCCAGGCCGCATTACCCAGCCCTGTCCTCCCCACAGCCCTTCTAGCCCGCTGAACCACGGAGGGAGACAGGGAGGCCTTGCCCTGCTCTGCGTGCTCGCTGTGGGGCCGGCCGGCTCTGCTGCTTCCTGCTGGGTGATGCTGCCCATGTGCTTCGTCTCAGTCTTCTCTGCAAGCTGGGGACAGGGCACAGGTTGCCTAACTCAGAGTGTGGAGAAGAAAATGCACGTGAACTGGATATTGTACCTGGCAGTAACACATCTTAGCTATAGTAATAAAAACGTATGTCGCTTTTCCTGGCCCGCGTCTGCCCGTGCCCGTGGCACCTGGCCCCGCTCTGAGTGCTGCCGCTCACTAGGCGTCTCTTCCTGGAAGCCACGCGGGCAGACCGACGCTGACTGTGCTCTCCATTCTGCTCAGTCTGCAGGGCACGCTGGAGGAGGGCGCTTCTAGGAGACTCCCCAGAAGCCTAGCAGACAGCCGGATGACAAAGGAAACAGGGCCCCTCCTGTCTTCAGGAATGACTGAGTGGCATTCAGGTGTGTGATAAGACATCCCATGGAGGCCGTGTGGAGGAGGGCACTGTGGCTCCTTGCCACAAAGCGAAGGGAGAGATAGCTGGCCACATAGCTCAGTGGATTAAAGCACCTGCGTAGGCAGACGCAGGGACCGGGTTCGATCCCCAGTGTGCTGTGCCGGCCCCGCCCCCAGGGCGATTGAGACTGGGCGTGGTGGCGCACACCTGTAATCCCAGCGCTTGGGAGGCTGAAAACAGGAGGGTCACTACGAGTCTGATCTGTGTAGTGAGACCCTGTAGACCCTGTACTAAATACACCCCCTCCCCCCCAAAACAACAACAACAACAACAACAACAAAAACCCAAAAACCAACGGGGCATTGTACCCTCAGCTGCAACACCAGAGGGATTTCCCATCATCCCCTCTTTCAGGATTCCATTCCAGAAGATGACAATGAGGTTCCCTTCTGATGATGTTTTCCTGTGACTTGTGTCCCCAGGGGTGTCCACTCCTTGTTTCTTTAATCTCAGGCTTTACATCTCCACAGGAAAGGAACCCCCGGGCTCCAAAGCAAGCTCCTGGCACATTCTCTCTCTCTTGGTTGTTACTGACTTAACTGATTTGGAAATAGTAAGGTGGTGCTACTGGGAGCCTTTCCACTGATCCACTGCTTCTAGGATGGCTTCTAGGATCCTCCTGCTCGGGGAGACCTGCACCAGAGAATTCTGGGACTTGTAGGGACAGGGTTCCCAGTGCTCACCTGATTCCTGGGGAAGGCAGAGAGGACCAGTGACTTCTATTTCCAGATTTTGGACAAGCCAAGAGAGTGCACCTGTGGAGGCGGTGACTCTGGACTCAGCAGTGACCTGAAAAGGAGCAGGGGGCACTTCTCACCGAGGCCAGGTGCCACTGCCGTGCTGAGAGCCAGCTGCACGGGCCTACAGGAAGGAAGCCCTCATCTTACCTGTGTGGGGCTGCTGGTGTCCCCACCCAGCACTGATACGATGACCCCTGGCTCTGGGTGCCTCATGGGGACCTCAAGAGGCACAGCCCGGCATGGGGCTCAGATGGCTGATCTGGTCCCTGTGGTCACTCTGGGAGCCATAGGAAGGCCGTGCAGGCAGCTTCCCTTCCGGGGGCCCGACCCACAGCATCCGTCCTCTCCTGACCTGTTAGGCATCCACCCAGGCCTTTGGGAAGATAGCACTTAGCTGCATGCTTGTGGGTACAGATAAAGCATTTGTTTATGCAAGAAAGGGAGATAACCAGCTGGTTCTGCTGACTCCTGCTGGCTCGTGGTCACCGAGTCACCCCTCTGGGGTCTCCTCAGGGCAGTGTTCAGGGCCGCCTTCTTTGTTGCTTGTACAGAGGGAGGTCAAGCGGCCTGACAGCTTCCACGGGGACCTCTAATGGTGGGTGTTCGGGAGGGACAAGCAGGCAGTGGGAACTCGCCCAGCCAGGACTCGGGGTCCTTCTGTCTCTCCTCCTGGGAAGCCACCACCCATTCTCTTGGGCGTCTTCCATCTCCCTTGTGCAGTCTTCACTTCAGCCTACTTTGAGCTCAGCTAATGTCACCCTGCCGTTTAGCGAATTAATGCTGCCATGGTTGAGGCTGCCAGCTTTACAAGTGAGCCCTTTATGCGAGTGGTGGTGTGTGTCGGTAATCCTAGAGCTCTAGGAGCCTGAGGTGGCAGGATTGCAAGTCCACGCCTGGCCTGTGCTACACAGTGGGGCTCTGTCTCAAGATTAAGAATAGGAAAAGGGACAGGGGATACAGCTTAGAGGAAGAGGTCCTAGTAACACACACACACACACACACACACACACACACACACACACACACACACCCCTGAGCCTCCCAATGAAGCAGCTTGCTGTTCACTACAACCTTCTCGCTGCTGGTCCTCCCATCTCTGTCCCCGCAGGCCACACCCAGGGGCAGCTGGCCCACTGGCTCAGGGCCCTGTCTCTGGGGCACTAGGTCTGAGCAGCCCTGAGATGGAGCTGACCCACTGACGGCGAGGGCTAGGTAGTAGATCCAAGCTGTGTGCACCAAAGGTTTCGGGGTACAGGGGGCCCCAAGGAAATTCCACCACTAGTTTGCTCCCAGAGGGGTGGGAGGAAGAGGTGGGAGTGGGGAGAGAAAGGGGCCGGCTCCTGAGTGAGAGCTTCCCTCCCCTTCCGTTCCCTGGCCCTGCTTTTCTGCTGCAGAGCTGGGTCATTCCCCGGAAGCGCTGCAAACTGGACTCAGCCCAGGGTGGGTTCAGGTCACAGCTCTGGCCTAGGACCAAGGTCACAAGCAAGCAAGCAAGTCGTGCCTGAGCCCTGTCTGAGAAGGGTGTGGTGGCCGGTTCAGGACTAAGGGAAGGGAGCACCTGGCCAGGTCCCTTCTCTCCAGTCCTCTGTGACTTGGTTCAGGGGGCGTTGAGTCATGAGGTGGTTCGGCTCTTCCCAGAGCCCCTCACCCAGCTCCCCTCCTGTAGATGAGGGAACTGGGCCTCAAAGCTCGGTGTCCAGCCCAGGGGTCCTGCACTGGGAGCTGGCTTTTGGTCTGAGGTCCCTGGCCCCTGCAGAGGACACCCTTACTGCAGGATGGACGGTCCTCCCCTCACTTCCTCTCCCCTCCCCNTCCTCACTTCCCCTCCCCTCCCTTCCTTTCTCCTCTCCTCCCCTCCCTTGGGAAATGTTTGACCTTGACCTTGGGAAAGGGCCAGAGGTCTCATGGTGCCAGATCTGGTGAATAAGGTGGATGAGGACACAACATCATGTTTTTTTTTGAAAAAAGTAAACTGAAATTTAATAGCAGAATAATAGGAGAATAACAGTAGTTAGTACATTCAGTATTGTTATCTTTAAAGTAGTTAATCAAAGTACAGTATACGGGCATAAACATTCTCCAAATAATATTAGTACGATTCTTTCTTTTCAATAAACTAAGAGAAACTACTAGTATAACTATCTTGTATTTTGTTGATTTCCTTTTCCTTCCCTTCCCATTTCCCATATCCCAGTTCGTTTTTCCTTTGAAAAGGAAATCATCCATTTCTTTCCAGTTCACCCCATCTGGCATACATTTTGGACCTCGCGGTTTCCATTTCTCACACCGGGAGTGAATACAGTGCTTACACATGTGAATCTGATTAATTTCACTTATGAGTATGGTCTGGAGTTACATCCATTTACTTATGAAAGTCTCAAGTTTATCCTCCTTTACGGCTGAGTAGTATTCCATTGTGTAGAAATAACCACATCTTTCTAATCCATTCCTCAGTTGATGGGCATTGGGGTTGTTTCCAAGATTTAGCTGTTACAAACTGTGGGGCTATAAACATGGCGGCACATGTACAGCTGTGGAACGATGTGTTCTGTTCTTCCGGGAAGACGCCCAGAAGGGGAATAGCTGGGTTGAACGGTATCTCCAATTCTAGCTTTTTAAGCATTAAAAAGCTGATTTCCACAGTGGTTGTGTCAGTCTGCACTCCCAGCAACCGTGGAGAAGGGTTCCTTTCTCCACACAGCCTCTCCAGCATTTGTTACTTGTTGATTTCTTGATGACAGCCATTCTTCCTGGGGTAAGATGGAATCTCAGTGTTGTTTTAATCTGCATTTTTGAACGACCAGTGTTGTACATTTTTGGTATATTTATTTTCGTGCTTTTTCATCTGAGAAGTGTGTATTCACCTCAAATGCCTATTTCCTACACTGAGGCACATAATAATCAGGATCCCAGAAATTCAGCGCAACAACAGAATATTAAAAGCTCTTAAAGAAGCAAATCACTCACAAATGAAAGCCTTTCAGAATTGCAGCTAACTTCTCAAAACAAGCCCTTAAGTCAAGGGGAGCTTGGACAAAGCATTTCAGGTCCTGAAAGAAAACAATTCCCAACTGTCTTTCAGAATTAATGGGGAAGAAAGATCCTTCCACGACGAAGAATAGCTGAAGAAATTCCTGACCGCTGAATGAGCTCGACAATGTATTCTGAAAGATATTATGGAGAGAGAGAATATCCCCAAACCCAAGAACACCAATAGGCAGAAGCCACTAGGCAGGGCAAGCAGTTAAACAGAGGCGCAAGGCAAGGAACCAACAGCAGATTATATGACAAGGAGAAATCAATACCTGCCAGTTATAACCATCAATGTAAATGGTCTCAACTTGCCAATCAAAAGAACCAGACCGGTAGAATGGACCAAGAAACAGGATCCCACAGTATGCTGCCTACAAGAAACGCCTCAAGCGTCACGATTTCAGGCACACACCTGTCTGGCACGGTGGACGGTGCTCGGCAGCAGCGGTCACTGTAGCGGTCCTCTCACCTCTTGCAGACACTCATGAAAGAGCTCTTCCAGAACGGCTCCAGGAAGTGCAGGACAAGAGGGCAGCTGTGTGCAAAGTTGGAAGAGGGCTTAGGGGGATTAGTGGCAATGTGTCTTTTATTTTTTTAAAAAGTGTAAACACACTCATTTTGATCACCTTTTACTATCAAGGGTGCAGAGTTGGCAGGGAGGTGTGACCGCGGTGTGGTGGCCTCCCTGGGACATCCAAAACATGGCTAGGGTTCAAGTCCCAGCTCTGCTTTGCCTGAAGCAACGTACCCTGTACCAGCAAGTAGTTCTGCCACCTGTAGAAAGTCAGCCCTGCCCAGGAGAAGAAGTAAAAGCAGCCAATAAATGCATGAATATCTCAGGCCAGCAGAGAAAGGCAAACAGAAATAACGCTGAGATTGCAGCTACGCCAGCGGCGGCTCTTATCAAAGACACAGTGGAAACCCCCCGAGAAGGCTGTGGGGAGAAGGGAGCCTTTCTACACCATAGGTGGGAAATCACTGGAGCAAGTGGGGCCCTCTGATGGCCCCAGGCAGGGCCAGACATGAAGGCGGCCGCGGTGACCTGGGCTGAGGAAACACCCTCGCTCTCACCATCGCAACTCTGCCTCTCTTCTTCAACATGCCCAGCAATGGCAGGCTTACATTTTAGGGTCAGTGACAGTGGTTGAGGCGACAGGAGCTCATAGCCTGGGTAGGGACAGGGCTAATTCTTCCATGGTAGTGACAGTCAGTGACACCGCTTGCACAACACCCATGCGGCAGAGATGGCAGTGAGCGCGCTGTGTGGAGGAACGTGGGGTATTTCCATAGCAACGCCAGGAGCAGGCTCCGCGGTCAGCCTCAGCCCTTTACAAAGGACTCCTGGCCTGGGGACCTAAGTAAGTTTCAAGGCCATGCTCATGAGGAGGTACAGAGGCTGGGGTTGGAACTCAGGCCTGCAGACGCGTGACATGGGGGGACATGGATTCCTGGCTTGAGGGCAACATGGGCTCTTGCTAACGTGTTCTGGCCACAGTGCCAGAGAGGTGACTCGCAGTGGGAGAAATCCAGGCTGCCTCCCTGGAGGTGGTGGCACCGTTCTTGTCTGGAAGGATGCACAGGACCTGGGACGTGAGGATAGGGCTGGAGAGAGCCTCATAGGTGGAGGGGACCCTGAGCAAAGATATGGAGCCCAGGAACCTCCAGGGAGGACCTTCCTTAGTGAGGCATCCCTGAGCCTGTGGAGCTGGTGTTGCCAATCCAGGGTTTGTGTTCTGTGGCCCAATTCTGAGAAATGCCCAGGAGGACTGGAAGCACAGTGGGAGAGGGCCTGTGACCAGCCTGGTGGCCTTGGCTCCTGTGGCAAGGCAGCTCCCCTCTGTCGGCCTGGGTTTTGTCACTCAGCAAGTTAGGTGGCAGCTGATGGTCTCCTAGGACCTTTTCCCTGCAGCCGCCTGACTGGCTCCGGAAGTGTGAGTGTGACAGCTGCTGACCTGGTGTCGCTGCTCCATTATGCAGTGTGAGGGCACCCGCAGCCCCCCACGGCCCGCAGCTCAGCTGTCTCTGTGCTGAGCAGGTCACAGCACTGCCTTGCAGAGCAGGTGTGTCACTTCCCTCAGCAGCAGGCGGCAGGGGAGGGGGGATTACAGCCAGGAAGCAGCGAGAGGTGCCAGCAGGCGCAGGGGTGTAAGAAAATGATTAGCACCAGAGAGTGGCCAAGCGGCTGCTGAAGTCGTTTCCTGACTTGGGTGGGAGTGAGGGTCCACCCAGAGGGGCCTTGGCTCTCAGCGTGGCTCCCTTTGTCCTGGGGACCCCGTAGATGCCCCAGGCCAGGGACCAGAGCAGGTCCCTGTGCAGCATTTGGTGGTGTAGCACAGGGGTGAGCGGGAGGCGCTCTCCTCCCCTGACAGCGGGCAGAGCTGCAGGTCCTGGGCGACTTCTTCACCAGGCTGGTGGGGTCAGGTTACCTCCTGGGTCTCAGCTCTGTCACTCACAGGTCCTGGGAGAGCCTGGAGAGTGGACCTGGCCCAGGCCCCGGCTGTGGGGAGGCTGAGCCTGTGACTTCGGCCCAGCTGCCCCCTCCTTCTGAGCTGTGACCTCACAGAGGCCCCTTCCCTGTGGGTTGGAGTCCCACACCCACAGGTCTTGATTCTTTCCTTGTCCCCTGCATCTCGGTCCTCTTCTTCCCTTTCAAGAAAGATCTATTTCCCTCTTTCTATTCCCTGTCTTTTGTTGTGTTCTTTATTTAGACTGTGGGGTTTTCATACAAAAGAAACCATGTGACATTTAAGCTTGCATCTGGTTTATTTCACTTAACATTGTCACCTGTAGGTGCATCTATTCTCTACAAAAGGCTCCACAATGTCCTTTTTATTTGTTTATTTGTTTTGTGGTCCTGGAAATTGAACTCTGAACCTTGCACTCGCCGGGCCGGCGCTGTGCCGCTGAGCCATAACCTAGGCCAGCTGTAGCCTTCTTTATTGCAGAGTAGTTCTTAATCATGAGTAAACTCCACCTGGGCCGGCCTGATAGCTCAGTGGACTAAAGCGCTTTCTTAGGCAGAGTGCAGTGGTTGGGTTTGATCCCTGGTGTGCTGTGCCTGCCCTGCCCCGTGGCACGCTGGGACAGCCATTGAGACTGGCCTGGTGGCATGTGCCTGTGATCCCAGCATGTGGGAGGCTGAAAACCCGAGAATCAGTGGGAGTCTGATCTATGTAGTGAGACCCTGTAGACCCTGCACTAAATACGGAAAAAAAAATGTTTAAAAAAATGAGTAAACACCTTTTCTTTATCCGTCCATCTGCTGATGGGAAGACAGGTGGCTTCCAAGGTTCAGCAGCAGCCACTGCGCCGCCTAGCGCTGGGTGTGGCGGGTCACTGTGGCGAGGCCTTCCAGCCTCTGGTCTGCAGTGGAGGCTCGGGTGCTGCGAGCCCCTGGCCTGCTGCCCCTGTTCTAAGTATGTGGGAGCAAATAGCTCGCGCTGGGCAGGCAGACGCCTCCTGGGGCCAGCTCGAAATCCTGCATATGATTTGTGTGAGGAGTCAGAGACTTCGCTCCCAGAGGTTCCTCTCCCTGACTAGCAGCGTGGCCTGTCCCCCCCAAGCAGGCCCAGCAGAGCCAAGGAAGACACTGTCTGCTGTGACGCTGGGCTTCCACCCAGTGCAGGAAGAACAGCGGAGCACGTGGTCAGGGGATGAGCAGTGAGGGACAGTGACAGAGAGTGACAGGGAGTGACAGAGAGAGGGCCGACTGACATGGGCCTGCAGAGCTGGTGGGCTGGGGGAGCCCAGGGGGGAGAAGATGAAAGGGCTCCTCCTTCTGGAGGAGCCAGGAGATAAGGAGAGGGAGTGACAGCATGCAGGAGGTGGGCACGCCCCGGGGAGAAGCAGGTGAGTGAGGGCAGCCAGGAGACCACAGAGCCCGGCTGGGTCGCGTTCTCCCGGCCACAGCGTGCTCAGTCTAAGGGTGCAGATGTCATAGGTGGGGTGCCCAGATGACCTGGGCTGGCTGAGGGACCATCATGAGTAAAGGCACAGGACCACCCCTCCCACTCCCTTCGTCCAGGGAAGGCTTTGATCCCTCCCTCTGTCCCTTCTTCCTTCCTTCCTGCCTGCCTGCCTGCCTCCCTGCATTGATTACTTTTCTGTTATTGCTGAGACAAAATACGCAACACCTAGAATTAAAGGAGGAAAGATTTATTGGCTCGCAGTTTGTGGAGGTCTCAGTCCATAATCAGCTGGCTCCAAGGCAGGGTGGTGCATGGCAGAGAAACCATAGTTCATGGTGATGGAAAACAGCAAAAGCAATAAGAATAAGGGCGGAGCACAGGAGAAGACTTTTACTGTATGTAGGACACTGACCCTAGAGCAGGTGCAGCATGCACACCCCCAATCCCAGTCTAGACAACGACTCAGTCACAAGCTGTAGATTCAGCCAGCTCCAGCCCCTGCTCCTGCCCCATGGCTGCATGAGGCTCTGGGGACAACCAGACACAAACTGCAACACCGAGTTCAACCGAAATTCAATTTCCAGTTCTGGAGAGATAGTAGAGGTTGCTGGACATGGTGGTAGATGGAGATCGATGACAACAATCAGATACACTGGTTGAGATGAGCACAATTCCTGCCACAAAAATAGTCTTGTGGTACGTGGCACAGCATGGCAGGCCTCCTTTGGGTTCCCTGGTGGTTACAGACTTCTGTGAGGTACTGAACATGAAGCTGGGGCCTACAGGGGAGGAGGAGGTGGCCCTGAGACTCTAGGACCACGGATGGGGGGGACTGCAAGCACAGAGGCCCTGAGGAAGGGGTGTGTGTGGCTTGGGGGCTGTGTGGTGTTGGGCGGTTTAGTGAGGATGGGCCGGGGCCAGAGCGTGCAGAGGCTCCGAGTCAGAATTTATAGCAAGTGTGAAAAGCAGGCCTGTCGGGATGAACCTTAGGGTGCCCTGTGTGGGTGGAAAGAGCACCCGGTGGTGAGAAGACTGAGGTCCCTTCCACCTGCGAGTGTCCTTGGAGCACACTGTGACCCTGGGCGAAGCCCTCCCTCCTCGCTCCAGCCGCCCACATGAGTGAGCTGGGAATGTGAGCCGCAGTGACCTGCTATCCCCTTGCCCCAAAGTTCCATGGGCACCTTAGTAGAGCCTGTGAGCAGTGCTCTCTGAGCCCGGTCGCTGTCCTCCTCGGATTCTACCAGCCCGCAAGCACCAGTCTTGACTCTGCCTCCACTCCATATGGGACTCTGAGCAGGAAGCCACCTTCTCTCAGCTTCGGCTTCTTCCTCATTTATAAAATGGTGAAAATAAAAAATAAATTGCTTCATGGGGCCATTATGGGGGAGGAAGTGAGATAATAATGAGGGATGTTTGATTATATGGCAAATGTTTGCACAAAAAATGTATTTACAGTAGCAGACACGGTGCCGCGAGGCCCCCTCAGGACCCTTTAGCTTCACGCACTATCCCACTGTTCCTGCCACTTTCGGAGCTGTTCTGAAGTCCGCTTTTGTGTCTTCTTGAGGTATGACAAAAGGCACAACGAATGCTGCGGCCACGTGCCACGCCACGGCGACGCAGGGGCCCACCAAAGTGGCTCTGTGTGCTCATCTGCCTGAGGCTGCAGACCCGGCTCTACGTGGCTTCCTGTTCTTCGCCAAAGTCACAGCGACCACGAAGGGGAAACACTTTGCACCCGTTCAGGGCCTGGAGGCGGCCAAGACACCCTGATCAGACACACTCGGGCAAGAGGAGTCCAGAGCTGCTGCAGACAGCGGAGAGCGCAGGGCAAGTGTGCTTGGAGCGAAAGGGGGCTAAGGAGGATTCACGGCACGGTGGCTTTTACTGTAACAGATTTAAAAAATCTAAACAGCTGCAGTTGGTCCCCCACACATGTAAAGGATGGAACACAGGCTCCCTTGCACAGCTGGTGGCTCAGCGGGACGGGCTCCCACACCTTCGCTTGGCGGCTGGATCCAGCTCCACCATGCGTCCGAGCATCCACTCGGGGGTCGTCTGCTTCTTCCTGGCAGCTGATGTCCTCTTGACGCTTCCGACTGAGCCGACCAAAGCCTGGCTCGCCCCGCGTTTCCCACCACCTCTGGTTCTCCTCCCAGGCGCCTTATCTGGCATCAGGGCCGTCACTCCTGCTCAATCTCAGGGCTATCTTAGGTGTCTCTGTCACATCCAATCAATCACCAAAGCCTATCACGAGGGCTCCGCGGGGCCTTCTCCTTCCTGTCCTTCCCTCCTGGACGCTGTCCCTTGGGCCTCCCTTAGCCTCGCCTAGACTTCTGGACGATCTCTGAGCCTCCCTGTGCTCCTCCCCCTTTGTCCCCTGCCCATGCCCTCCATTGTCCACACTGCCTTCCAAGCACAGCCCTGACATGTCTCTGACAAAGTCGCCGAGCTGCTTAAATGTCATCTCTATCTCCCCATCCACATCAGGACATGAGATAAAGCCTGTCACCACAGCCTGCCTGCAAAGTCTTTAGAAATTAGACGCTGGTTTCCTGGGGTCTTCCGTCAACCCCTGCTCACACACACTAAGCTGGAATAGCCCTTGTCCCTGGGATCTTCTGGAGTGTCTTAGGTGAAGTGTTCTTTTGCCTACAATCTACCCAAACCCTTATGATAGTTGAAATCCACCTGTGTTTGGCATCTGGACTCTGAGCCTTTCTGGTCTAGGTGCTGGGCCTGCCGGTGTGTCGGGTCCTGCTTCTGTACTATAGCTTCTTTATTAGCCTCATACTTGCCTGTGGTCTTTTGGTAAAGTCTCTACATTTCTTTTCAGCCCAAAAGGCCATTTTCAATATTTGTTTTAAAATAAGTCTCCTAATGAGGAATTCTTAGTATTTATTTATCAGGGAACGTATTTTATCTTGATAAGCAAACATAGCTTAACTAGTCGTAGAAGTTTTGGTTGTCAACTATTTTCTACAGCCCTTTGTTTTATTTTTAATTTTTAAAATATTAATTAATTTGCTATAGGGCCTTGCTACACAGCTGGGACCCTTAATGATCCTCCTGTCTCAGCCTCCCCAGTGCTGGGATTACAGGTGTGCCCCACCATGTCCAGTTTTGGGGCCGGCATGATATGCGGTACCGGGGATTGAACTCGGGTCCTTACGTTTGCCAGGCAGGTGCTTAGACCACTGAGCTCTCCCCCCAGCCCTTAATTTTGTTTTTTTAAAGAGGACTTTTATTCTCTTTCTTTCTTTTCTCTCTTCAGGTTTATTTTTTCCTTTCTGCTTCATAGCTTCTCTTTTTGTTTGCAGCACACAGTGCTTACACCCATCTTGGGTACCGGTACATGCACGAAGAGAACTGAAGTGTTCTGTGTCCCGCAGCTTTGGTCCCTTCGTTCTGGCAGGACGTTTGTCATTCATCCTGTTGGTGTCATCACTGTGCATCTCGTGAATAGAATTACTTCACTTTCTGGCTCTCCTCTCCCGTCTGTGGCATTTGACCCTTGACTGTGCAGGTTCTAGCTGTGACTCTGCGCTTGTCCTGCGTGGCCCCTCTCGAGAGGTGGTGCCCACTGTTTACTCGAGTGCTTTTTGGCCTGTGTCTCTCCTTCCCTCCTGAGGGTCCTATGGGAGGGGCATGGCCCTTGGCGGTCTTCCCATACCGAACTGC